>JAUMHI010000041.1:443851-483557 GCA_032359435.1 Enteromius unitaeniatus
TGTTCCACGAAGATATTTTGTAAATGTCCTACTATATGCTTAATTTTTGATTATTGAAAATAATTTTCTCAATATTTCGATTTTTTCTGCTCCCTCAGATTCCAGATTTTCTAATAGTTATATCCCAGACAAATATTGTCCTCTCTTATTTAGATTATTTATTCGGCTTTCAGATGATGTCTAAATCTTCATTTTAAAAAAATGGACCGTTCCCAGTTTTCTGAGCTCTGTACTCTCCTGAAGGCCTGGTTTGTGTGAAGACTAACCTGACGGGAGCCTGGATGGCAGCCAGACATTAAACAGGTAATGAGAGTGTTTATCAGACACGGCACAAGGTGGGAAGAGCGTTTCATCAGACAGCAGATCAAAGCTCTCTATTCCCTCGCGCTCGGCGGAAACAAAGAGCTGCTATGATGAAAGCGGCGCGAGAGCGACTGAACGCAGGGGGCATCCGTCAGGACTATCTGATGCTGCAGAACATTACAGCATTATTCGCTGCTGTGTAGAGAAGCAGATAACATGACGTCTGGACACTCGATGGACGAGCCGCTGGCTATTTCTGAAGCATGGAAACACAACTCTGTGAATCTTTCTCCTCTGGCATCATAATCTTCTTGAGTTACAGCGGCACAAACTCTTTCTGAAGGAGTCTTCTGGTCAGATTACTCTCACTGAACATGTTCTCACTGCCTCTGTCTTCATGTGGAGAAATGTATCCTGATAAATCATAATGCAATAACCTGCTTTAAGTTTAAATAAAGAGTCGATTTGGCTTTCATGTGTTTTTTTTTTGTTTTTTGTTTTTTTTTACTTTGACTCTTCTTACAGTGCTGAGCTTTAATCTGATTGGTTGGTTTAATGCAATATACAGTAAGAGTCTGCCTAGAAACAAAAGTCATGGATAGACACTTCTGAAGAAGAACAAATTATTCAATTGGAAACAAGGGGGGGATCTGTTCTGCAAAAATTTAATTAAATAAAAAAAATAATAATAATAATAAATAAATAAAAAAATTAAGATTTTATTTTATAAACTAAAATAATGGGTTCAGTGATTGAGCTGAAAAATATAATGAACTATTAATTAATTATTTTAACTACATGATTATGTTATATTATGTTATAATAACTAATAATTATTTAATAAAATTTATATTGTATTATTAAATCTATATTACTTGTAAAATAAAATAAAATAAAAATATTATAAAATAATGGGTTTAGTGGTTAAGCTAAAAGTAGAAAATAATTTGGAAAAATATTGAACTATTATTTAATTAACTTAACTACATACTATAATATATAATACAATGTGTATCTGTGTTAATATTGTTTATTATTTTAATGCAGCTGTATTTACCAATACATTTTGAAATATTATTATAGCTTAAAAAAACTTGTTCTATTTTAATATATCATTTAAATAAAATGTGATTTATTCACATTCCCTAAGGTGTGACAGGCCAAAATAATAATTTGCACAGAGAAATACAGATCTCAATGTGTTTGCAAACAGCACACCTCGCATGTTTTCTTTTATGTCAGATAATAATTTATCTGACACGTCTGAACATATCTTTTCCTACTCCAAAGAACACAGAATCTGTGCCTTTATTGCTTTGCAAAAGTAATGGGACACCAATTTGCACCTTATTTGTAGAAAGTGCCATTTGTGTGAGAGTTTATTGCAGAATCAGCGTTCTGCGGCTCCTCTGCCATTAGTTTCTCTCAGAGATGCTGTTTGCTCACAAAACTAGGAGAAGGACACAGAAAGAGACGAATGGAAGAGAGAAGCTGAAGAAACGACATGACAGCCTTCGTGTTCTTAATGCAAAGCCATTAAAGCCCTCCTTCAGTTTACAGGCGGCCTCTGAGATTCCAGCGAGACGGACAGAGCTGCTTCAGACAAGAAGACGGACGCTCGCTGAATTAGTGGGATTGTGTTCGTAATGGACAGTAATTACAGGAACCCAAACGGCTCGAGTTACACCATCCCCTGATCATTTACCATCACAAACCTCAGAGGACCATCACACACACACACACACACACACAGACAGAGAGGGAGAGAGAGAGTTTTCATCATTCAATAAACATAAAAGAAACTTATATTGTTTAAAGAATTAAAAAAACATACACTTACGTATATACTGTATATAAACACTCATATATAAACAACAAACCCTTCCTGAATATCAGCTTCATACAAAAGCATCCTCTCCTCACACATGAAAAAGAAAAAGACTTAACATTATTAATAAGGTCATAATCTCTTCTTTATAACAACTCTTTTCATCAAAACAGCTTCCACTCTTCCCCTACCGTGTTTTATTTATTTTTCTTGTACACCAAATCACTGTATATTGCTTTAATAACTTTGTTGAACCATAATAATAATAATAATAATAATAATAAATACTTTGGATTTATATTTTGTTGAATATTTAGGACCACAAATAAACAAAATAAAAATAAAACGTCCTATAAATTCTATTCATTCATCTTTTTTGTTTTTACAATGCTTAAATCTAAAAAAATAAACACTATCAATGTACACATTTCATCAACAGCACAAAATAAAAAGAAAGAAAGAAAGAAAGTCTTGCTGTACCAAACACATCTCATTCATCTTCTTAGAAGGAGCACCGGGTGACCTTTGACCCTTATAAAAAATAGCAGCATCCATCACCGGCGCTTTGGGTAATGTGGTTAACTACCTACTTCCTGTGTGTGTGTGTGTGTGTGTTTCAGGTGTGTGTGGATGATCTGTCACAGATCTGTGTGTTATCAGAGGAACATGAGAAATGGAGTGAGCTGATAACTGCCTAGACTCTCTCTCTTACACACACACACATACACACACTGTATTTCTCCGTTCTTGAAGACACACAATCTCTGAGCCCAGCATTTATTTCCCAGCATTCTAACAGGTGTAGTTGTCAGCGTCAGATCTCGGAGATAGCACAGAAAACCGTACGCTTCTTACAAGGAACACAGAGCATCAGAAACAGACAGAGACTGCTTTCATCACTTCTGCTGATGGCCTAAAGCCTTCATAATGTTTCATCACAGTGTAATAACTTGTTCTGCAGATGAACTCGATTTTTTATCAGTCTATCACACAGAGACACTATTCTCCATCCAGTCCCTCCAAATATATTTTTTCTCATTTACTTCTTGTCCTTTGCTGTGCAAATATCTAAACCCTCCTAAATCACCAAATCCCAAACCCTAATCTTTTTTATTTTGCCGTCATCTTAACAGTCCACCACTGTCTTGACACTGAAGCATGTGAAGAAAAGAATGGCTCGTAAGTGATTGAGGGGTTTTGTTGTTGGATGTAATAACGTCTACAGCAGTCGTCGTTTACTGCTGTCATCTGAGCCGCTGAAGACACAGAGGAATATGCTTTTTTTGAAGGAAATGTGCCCAGATCTACCTAAACGTGTCTATGTTTGCACAAATCATTATTGATCCAGCCTCAGAGGGGTGGGGTCAGCAGAGCGCAACAGCACTTAAAGGGGCTATTTTTAACTCTTTTTACTGCCAATTTTAAATTAGAGTTATTACGAGTGAGCAAAAGAAAAGGTGGTGGCATTAAACATATTCTTTGATCTCCAAATCAAATTCAGAAGAAAGAAAGAACAAGTGGCAACTGAGTAAGCCATCACTGTTAAATATCAGGTAACAATTCTTTCCTATTAGGCTCTTAAATAGTTTTAATTATTCAAGAACAAGAAAAAGTAGGTACAGTTAGGGTTAGATGTATATAGGAAGGGCTACATATTTTTATTTTTTTTTACCTCTGTGCAACTTTTTGTGCAGCACCGCTTTTGTGCCTTTCTGCATGTCTCGCCGCAGTTTCAAAGAGAAATGTCCAATGAGTGGCGCTAAAACACAGTTCAATATATGATCCCTGGCACATTCCATTACGTTGATATAGGTATGTATTGTAGCAGTTCAGAATTGAAATATCTATGGACTGTTGCTAAAAGTTAATGCTGTATTATGTTGGAAAATGCCCTACACCAAATCCAACCCTAAACCTACCCGATTACAAATACAAAACTAATATTAAATTAGTTAAATTTAGTAAAATTAAATTAGTTAAATTAGTAATTATATTTTTTCCCACTGGATTGCCCAGGGACAACCTCTCGCAGCACGCCGTGCACTCAGGTGAGGATGCTCGCTGGTGTGCAAAAAGCTGGCTTGCTCTAGCCTTTACAAGGCTACCAGGGGCTACCGGGGTTCACCAATCAGCCGCCCAGTCCTTGCTGATGGTGAAGAGAGAGCATGAACTCTCAGGAACTATTTTTCCACATTGAGGATTTCTCCATCCAGCAGAACTAAGGCATACAATGCAGCAAGGTTACGAAGCGAAAAGCTGCAAGTGCATTACATCCGTTCCCTCTTATACTCATGTAGTGATTAGGTGCCCCTGGCTGTAATTAAATGCACGCCAATATTCATTGGCCTTTTCTTATTACTCGAAGGCGATCGGTCTCTCATGCGAGTTCCCATATGTAACATTGGAGTGACTCGACTGAATGGGAACTGCAGTGAATATGTACTTGTTGGAACATATTTCTTGTCTTGCTAAAATGTACATCAAGGTACATTTATCCCATAAGACCAGGTAGAGAAAATAGGCATCTGATGACCCTACAAATTGCAGGAAGGTAAAGGACTTGATTCTGATGTTGCTTGTACTGTCATGTGAGCTGATGTAGCAATGTTGAGCTGAAGCATCCAGCAGGAGCTTCTGGGAACAGACAGATGAAAGAGGGACACATAGAGGAGAGCAGTGACACACACACACACACACACGTGACTCATTAGAAGGGGAGGATAACAGCCAACTCAGTGCCACCCCATTGCCTGGTCATTGAGCTCTCCGACCACGACAGATGCTGACAATACCCCCCCCACACACACACACACAGAGTGCTGGGTGCAGACAGGTCTGAGTTCTCCTCCTGTGGAACAGAGCGGGTTAAGTGGGCTCAGAGCGGGTCAGCCGTTAGCTGGTTAAGGCTGTTACACACCCGTCTGTTTCCTCTTGACCCGTCTGTCCAGAGGGACTCGACTCGCTCCTGTGGGCTCAGATCTGCAGCAGAGACCTCCTGAGAAATACTCGTCTAAACATGAACCACAGCAACCACAAGACCCCAGCTAAAACACAACCATGGGAACATTTGGGAACGTCCTTTTCTAATTCTACAACTTTACGACCACAAAATAATGTTCCAGGAGGTTTTATGAGACAACCATAAAATAACGTATATAGAACATTCTCTAATGGATACGTTTAGGTTTATATTAACATGATGCATATGGAAGCTCTCTAATGGTTATTTTAGGTTTTGTATTTGCAACCATAAAATGACATTTACAGATGTATTACTGTACAGAACAGTATTTTGTATATTTTATTTTTAGTACCATAAAACCATAAGACCATAACCTTTTAATCATAAAACAATGTATCCAGAATGTTTTTTTTAAGAGAATGTTTTTCAATAGATATAATATATGAATGTACCTCTTAAGGTTCTGACTGACTTCTGAACAGATTTGCATCATGCAATACCTAAATAATTTGTGTTTTAATACAATTGCTTTTTATACGTGATTTAAGTTTCAGTAGTATTTTGAATATTTCTGGGATATTTTAACAATACTCTGAAAATACAAATGACCGTGATCATTTCTGTCACTGTCACTCATTTCTTCCCCTTATAAAAGTGAAAACAGCTTACTATACTCGAAGAATAAGACATTATTCGAAACTATGCTAAATATGTATTGTATTTGTGTACATTCACAATAAAAAGTAGCCAATCACGCACTGGTCCTAAGGGACCTGAACCAATCCAATCCAACAGTTCCCCTTCAGTCGAGTTCACTCCAACGTTACATATGAGATCTCGCCTGAGAGGCCAATCGTCTTCGAGTCTTTGAGAAAAGGCCAATGAATATTGGTGTGCAAAAATTACAACCAGGTGCATCCTATCACAGCATGAGTACAAGAGGGCACGGCTGGAATGCACATGCAGCTTTTCGCTTCAGAGCACTCGTTGTTGCAGTGTATGCTGTTGGAGTCTGCTGAAGGAGAAAAAGAAAATTGAAAATGAAAAAGAGTTCCTGCGGAGTTCATGCTCTCTCGCTGCTTCGACATCTGACTCGGCAGTTGACAGCAGAGACTGGTAGCCTTTGTAAAGGATCGAGCAAAGTCAGTCTTTTTGCTCGCCAGCGAGAGACTTCTACCCTGAGTGCATGCAGTGCCACGAGAGGTCCTCCCTGAGCAACCGGGCTACACAAAAGAGCACAATTTCCTCACGGTTCTTAGGCATTCTCTGGGATGTCTATGCGACCGTGCGTTTCTCCTCAGAGGGGCATGAGCGCTGTCTTACGTGCCTGGGCTGGGTGCTTAGACCTCACGGTGACTGCGCAGAATGTTTTGCGGGTCGGCAACGAACTTCTGCGAAACTTCCCAGCGAACTTCTGCCGGCACTCGTAGTTCCGCCGTGGTGTGTTTCACTCACGGGAGTTGTTGTACCAGCACAGGTACCTGGTGCTACGGCACCTCAGCCATCTGGGCCTTCAGGTCAACCGAGAGAAGAGCAAACTCTGTCCAGTGCAGAGGATCTCTTATCTCGGTATGGAGCTGGACTCGATTGAAATGGCTGCCCACGCGCAGGCCATGCTGACATGTCTGAGATCATTTAGGCACAAAACAGCGATCCCTCTCAAATCTTTTCAGAGGCTCCTGAGGCATATGGCAGCCGCAGTCACACCGCTGGGGCTCCTCCATATGAGACCGCTTCAGCCTTGGTTACACGACTGAGTCCCGAGACATGGCACCGTGGCATTCTCCGGATTGGCATTTCCCCGGAGTGTTGCCGCCTTTTCAGCCCGTAGTCAGACCTTGCCTTCCTACAGGCTGGAGTACCCCTTGGACAAGCAGCCTTGGGTCCCTGGACAGTGTGATCAATCTCTCAGTCTCGGGCCCCCTCAACAAGGCAGGCCTACGCTCCGAGATGGTGTCTGTTCGTCGACTGGTGTTCCTCTCGCCATGTCAGTATTGGAAATAGGAACGCTAATTTTGTGCATGTCGGGTTAATCCCCCGAGACCACCCTAACCGGCCTGTGGCAAGCTTCTTTTGAGCCCCTAGCGTCAGACAAGATAAAATTTCTGTCACTAAAGACAGCACTCCTGATTGCTCTGGCCTCCATAAAGAGGGTTGGAGACATCCAAGCATTCTCTGTCGACGAAGAGTGCCTAGAGTTCGATCCGACTGACTCTCACGTTATCCTGAGACCTCGGCCCACCTACATGCCCAAGGTTTCTACCACACCCTTCCGAGATCAGGTAGTGAACCTGCAAGCTTTGACCCAGGAGGAGGCAGATCCGGCCTTACAGTTGCTGTGTCCTGTACGTGCCTCTACTTTGACCGCACTCAAAGCTAATTTTTTGAGAAAGGAATTTGGGGTTTTCATGAGCTGTATGCCAAAATCATCAATATTAAAACAATAAATGGCTTGAAACTACTTTAGTTGTGTGTAATGAATCTAAAATATATGAAAGTCTAATGTTTATCAGTACATTACAGAAATTTTTGGAAAAGGACCTGTAGGCTGCTACTTTAATTTTTTTGGTTGTTGTTGTTGTCGTTTTTTTTGTTAATTTGTGGTTTATTCACAAAATTATATATTTGGTATATGGGCCTTTTATTTCTTTTATAACTTGTTTTTCTCTGTTCGCACAAGCTCTGCGCATGATGTGAATCCTCACGTTCTGATGTTTATGCTGTTTATGCAAACAAAGCTATTTTAATGGGTCACAGCCATGCATCAATTAAAATTTAATTGAATTGTAATTTAGCATAATCTTGTCAGTTATTAGCTAATAGATTAACGACAATCGGTTGTCGGTTAGGAGAAATAAAATAACCAAAATTAGCGTTCCTATTTCCAATACAGTCTAATAAAATCTTTTTATTATCTTTTTCCTATTTAGCACCCAAACTCTGGAACAATCTACCTAATACTGTTCGGGAGGCGGGCACACTGGATTGAAAATCTGGATTAAAGACACATCTCTTTTTTCTGGCTTACACTTAACACACTAATACATATTTATTAATCAAATCCATTAAAGGATTGTTAGGCTGCATTAATTAGATCAGCCGGAACCCGGGAACACTCCCCTTAAAATACGATGTACTATTTACTCATCCTCCAGTCATTCCAACCTGTATGAGGTTCTTTCAGCTGTCATACACGAGAGCACATATACTGAACAATGTTGGTAACTAAACAGCTGACAGTAGCCATTGGCTTGCATGGCATGGGAAAAAAATTCTATGGAAGTCAGTGGGTGTCATCAGCTTTTTGGCTACCAACGTTCTTAACCCTATGGGGTCTGAGAGTGTTTTGGGGCCTGTGTCCTGACATCTATAGGCATGTGTATGTGTTTTTTTTTTTTGTTTTTTTTTTTACATATTATTGGCTTAAGTCTGTTAACACTGTATTCAACACAAACTGGGCTACAATCATATGTGAGCAGCATGAATGTTCATATTTGTGTCTTTGATAAAAACTTGTGTCAAATGTATCAAATGTTTATGTGTGGTTAGTGAAAAACTTCCAATAAGAAACATACAAAACATTTGTTCACAAGACCTTTGAGAACTGGATGTGGTAGAGTCTTTGCTACAAAATGATGGGAAAATTATTATTATTACTCGTTCACAGAAAGCAATATGCTGATTTAACTTTTGTAAGACGTAATTTGTGTTGGAAAAGCGTTAGAGACTGATCAGATGACAGAACAATATAAGAAAAAATCGATGTTTGTCAATGGGTGCCGTCAACCCACATTGTTAAAACACAAGTTACTGAATTAATCATATTGGTTAAACTTATTTTCTCAATAATTTACTCATAACTTGTTCCAAATGTGCATGAGTTTCTTAAAAGAGAGAAGAATGCTGATATTTTAAAGAATGCTGGCAACCTAACAATCGACGGTAGCCACTGGAAATAGTTATATGGTAGTCAATGGGTGCCATCAACCAATGTTTTAAAAAAAAAACAAGTTCAGAAGGAATATCTCTTTAATGCTCAGTGCTGAGAAACATCAGAGGAAGAGATTTTCAGATTCTTGTTCTCAGTAGAGATGATTTGCTGCCGAGTCGCTTGAGCTGGTTAACTAACCTAACCGTCTTCACACACACACACACACACACAGAGCTAACCGATCCTGCCACGGCCCCCCTTGAATTTGAATACACATCCCCTGCCAGATTTCTGGCCTGGAGGAAATTGCAGGACATTTCCTGACAAATTGAGTTAAGTAGACGTTAAGTGGAGTTTTAAGAAAACAAATGAGTCCCTTTATCACAGGTGGACACTGATGACTTAATGGGGCTCGAACAGATCCTATCAGGGCTAATGGCTGGACAGGAAACATTAGGGCTTTCGTGAGTCGGGCTCTGTCTCTCTCGGACCTGTCCTCCAAGCGGCTTTGTGCGGAGGCAGATGTTTGTATGTATACGGTGAGTTGGCAGGAGTGCCTCGGCAGATGCCTGTCTGTGTGCCAAGCCGGGCGAGGGCACAGACGGTGCATGTTGGGCATCATCAGCGGGCGATAGGTGTGTGCCAAGGCTTATTGCTCTTATTTACGTATGTATCTATTCCTCCAGCCGAATATCCCCTCGTTCATTAATCAGCCCGCTTTTACAATCTGTCTCATCGCGAGCACATTAAAGGGGCGGAACCCTGCAGACGATTAATTAGGGCGAGAGAGTGCGCTTAAAAACATGATGCGTTCGACCGGAGATTAGCGTGCCATGTCAAACACGACTCAGTCATATGATAAAGCGGCTGAGGCCAGGACGGAGGAGCAGAAAGGTACACGTTTTTTTAATAACGGTAGCTGAGCCTCTGGGAAACGACTGATGATCAAACTTGCCGCTAATTAAAACGGAGCGCATCGGAAACACCGGCTCTGTTTAATATGTGCACAACAACACGAGAGACACAAAGAGCAACACGGCTGAGTTTGTTCGGACCCCAGTAGAGACTGACACACTGATCATCATCACTCAGAGTTACACACTATTATATGACATCTGTCTGCAGTGTGTAGTATTCATAAAGATTTAGACCAATCATATTACCAAACTGACTGTATCAGAACTAGAACACACTGTATAAGATGCTGTACCCACAATGCAATGCACCCAACTGGTCCTTTTTCCCCAGTGTAATGAATTTTAAAATATATGTTTGCATTATTTAATGATAGGAAAATTAACCAAATATGGAAATTAATTTTGCAAAGCACATGCAACATAATGAGGTCATGTGACAATGTGTGACTATCTTTTAGATGCTACAGAACCCAAAATATGATCATCTTTAAGCAAGGGCACAAATCCAGATATTTAAAAGGCAGCTATTTATTATCATTAAAACAAAAACAAACAAAACAAAACAATATTGTTTAAAATAATTTACTGTAAAAAAATAATGAAAATAGAAAATATATAATTGCTGTTGTTGTTATATTCCATGACAATTTCTTCTTCTTCTTCTAATTATTATAATTACTACTCTTATTATTATTTTACATAGTTTAAAATTTTCCAGCTATTTTTATTCATTTATTTATTTCTGTACTTTTTCAATATTTAGTTTAATTTAATATGTAAGATCATATTATCTTTACATGATGTTTAATTTCTTATTTATTTATTTGTTTGTTTGTTTTTACACTGGATCAGAAAAAGTCCCGCTGTAGTTTTGCTGTTTGAAACCTTTATAATTTTATTTCATTTTTTTCCCTTACTGTTTTTTTTTTTAAACAATACATGCCATATCGTATAAACTACACCGTACTGAATGTGCTGAGCTGATATCCCATACTGCACTCTTGAAAACTCTTCTGTACTGGTATGGATGCTTCAATGAATGAACCTTTAACATCCATAGAACGTTTCACACGAACACAAGCTACAGACATTCTAAGTATTCTAAGTCTTCATGTTTGGAATATCACGAGAGTGAACGAGTGTCCTTTAAACAGATCATGAATAGTTAGAGCAAAGCATCCACACCTGCTGCTTTTCTGTCGGGCAGCGCTTGAGCCGCCAGTCCTGCTTCTGACAGGCCTTTATTTGTCCTGTTACCAGAACATCAGCAAACACACAGAATGAACCCTCATCTAATTGTCACATACACATACGCTTGCATCTTTTGTCTACTATCGGGACATCTTTGTGTAACAAAAGCCCAAAGCCTCTTTTTCATGTAAATCTGATAAAAACACACACTGACGATGTGTTAGGATCTTCAACAGGTGCTCAAACACAGAATTTGCTTAAATACATCGAATCAAGCCTGGATGAAGGATCATGAATATCTTCAACCGTTTAACTCAAACTTCATTCTGTTTCTAAAGTGAATTTCTATAATGTCCACATGAAATTATGCTCAACCCATGTATTGTAATGCACTTCCAAAAGAGATGTTTCATATCAGAAAGGCAAGCTTCACTAATGCTTTTTTTTATTTATATAAATGTTCAGGCAAAACATTCCAGAGCTATGTTTATGGGTCGCTCTTACAGCCTTATTAATATTTTATTATTCTCATGTTGAGAGCAAACTTTAATGAAACAACATCTCCATGATGTTATTTGTACACACACTTTCTAATCACAACACTAAACTGAACATTTCAATGTTCTCATACTATTAAGATTAAACGATCAAATAAACATTTATTTTGGATGGAAAAGTGAGTAGAACGTTCTAAAAAAAAAGCATTTGTGTAACCTTTAAATAATGTTATGATCACAACAAGCAAACTACCATTCATCCCTTTTAGAAAATGATAAATGAATAAATTCAAATAACATTACATTTTGGGTAAAAAAAAAAAAAAACAAAGTAGTAGAATATTGTAAAAACGTTTGTGCAACCTTTACATAACGCTATAGTTTTAGAATATTAAAAATGTATTTTCAAATAATGCTGCATTTTGGGTAAAATGTTAATATAATTTGTAAGGAGCGTTTATGTAACCTTTGAATAGCATTATTAATTATAATAATTACAACAAGTAAACAGATTTATTGAAAATTCAATTAATACAAATGTATTTAAAATGTATCGTTTTTAGAAAAATGAAAAATAAATAAATTCAAATACCATTATATGTTGGTTAAAAATATGTAGAATATTGTTAAAAAAAAAAAAAAATTGTGCAAGCTTTATAAAACATTTCAAATAATGCTATATTTTGGGTAAAATGATAATAAAACGCTGTAAGAAATATTTATGTAACCTTAAATCACGTTAAAATCAGGTCCTGACAAATTAAAAACAAGTGTTCAAATAACATTACACTGTGGGTGAAAAGTTAGTTCATGTAATGCTCAGCCAGGAAGGAAGCTGGAGACAGAAGGAAAGTTTAACAAGTTTATTGAATAATAAAAGGTCATTGATGCTTTGTTGTTCGTTTGCTTTAAATCCTTAGGTGAAGTGAGCGATCTCCAGATCGTGGTGCTGGTGAATTCCTTCAGTGGTGAGAGCGATCTCCAGATAATATCCTTTATCCTTTCAATGGTATGATTGATCTCCGGATCGATATGCTCTCCTCTACTTTCTCCTATCCAGGGCAGGTGGTGGTGAACTCAGCGTGGACGAGCTGGCAGCGTTCTGAGGAGGCAGGTGAGTACAGCAGGTAAGTATTAACAGGTAGGTGTTCAGATTGTCTCACGTGAAGGAGGTTTGAGGAGATCGTTGTGGATTCAATGAGCTCTGTGCTGGTGAGTGATTCGGTGAGCAGGCTATGCACCAGTTCAGCTGGCTTTCTTACAGTAGCCATTTGGTAAGGCGAAGCAGATAAGTCTGTAACTCAGATTTGCAGTGTCAAGACGTGGTGTACGTAACAGGTTAGGCATCAGGTAAGAATGAGGAAATGATTCCTTGATCTCAGCCGCTGAGCTACTGGTGCAATGGGCTTATATCCACGCTCACCTGATGAGATCCAGGTGGCGGTACTCAGTACTAAAAATGTAAATAATAAAAAAAAAAACATTATAGTGTGGGTAAAAAGTTAGAACTGGTAGAAACATTGTTTTTTAGCCTTTAAATAATGTTCTAATCAGTGGACATTTTACAAACATTTGAAAAAAAAAAAATAAAAAACAACGTTCCACAACATTTTTATAACCTAAATATGTCACCTGGGAGGTAATTGGAGAGCAATGAGGTTCAAAAACAGCTGATAATTGATCGCTTCGGCTGAAGAAGGGAAGGTGTTTGAGAGGTGAAGTGAGGTATTCATTTCTCATGTTCTGAGCAGGAATGTAAAGTATAAGACAGAGTCAATGCTGATTTGATTCTGACTTTTACTACAAGCAGCGTCTTCATAAAGAAGCAGACAGAAGCGTGTCAAGCTCTGGTTTTCAGGAGCAGGTACGCTCTACTCCATTAAAGACACACTGTGGCCTCTCTTTTATGTGACATTTTATTTGGCGGAGACAAACGAGCACCAGTTGGATTATAACATAATTTGTCTTGTCTTTATTACCAGCACAAAGGACAACGTTCATTAATTATTCCGGCGTAGCAGCTCAGCAGCGAGCGGAGAAGGTCTCTCTCCGGACAGATGGTGAGGACACTGTTATTTATATCAATCAGCTCAAAATGTTCAGGCAGGATTACTATTCCTTAGACTATCCTGATTTATTTCTCTCCCTCTCTTTGCCGTAGGCTGCCGTTTGTCCGCTTTAATGGAAAGACGATTGGAGGTGGATCGCGGTGTGTCCCAGCATGTTAATTTACACCATGTGTGTGTTTAGGAGAGTCCGAAAGATTTACTTCCTTGAGCGCAGACACCAACCGGAAGTGATCCGGTGCTGCTGGAAAACACTTAATAGTACCAAAGTATTATACCATTACCGTACGGTAATATTGTGACAGTATTGTAAGGCATATGAAACATATGAAAAAAAACTTTATAGAAATTAGATAAAATAAAATAATAATATGACCAAGCAACATCTCATTAAGTTCTCTGCCGAGTTCATAACTAATGTCACCAGCCAATCAGAAATGAGAATTTGTGGTTTCCGCGTGATCCCGCCAAGCACGTTCGTTACTAGGCAACAGGGATGCGCGCACGCACACACGGAGTGGAATTTGAAAGAGCAATAATGACGAATGCGGTACGTAATCCGTTCATTATTTATTTATGTGTATTACTTAATTTTATGATTCCTGGACAAGATCAGTTGCCTGTGATCGAAGATAGCGTGCTGGGAAATATTGCCAAATTCTTACTAGTATTGTGTTTTACCTAAAAAAACAGTTTACAGAAGGTCTACGCACCTTTAGGGTTCCTGAATTTCTGAAATGTAGGCTACTATATTTCTAAATAGCCTATTGCTACACTTAATGGCAATATTGCTCTGGTCTGTTGGACTTGGTTGAACAAAAATAAACAATATTTTGTTGCTTAAGCTTATGTATTCAGTTATTATTCAATGGTATACTAAAAATCCATATGAAAAAACTTCTCAATGTTCTCAGGTCAAATATTTATATGCAATTAAATTCGATTAATTAATTACAAAGCCTCTAATTAATTAGATATATTTTTTTAATCGAGTCTCGGCCCTAATATATATCTTTTTTTTTAATTTTTTTAGTTTTTTTGTTTTTGCTTTTGCTTTAATAATAAGCTATTGAGAATACTAACTCAAAATAGTCATAAATCAAATCCTGGTTTCTTAGTGATACGTAAATAAACTGTATAGAGAAGATTAAGTAGACAGACAAAGTGATTTTTCGCAATAACATGAAAGAAAACATACACCGTCACTTTCAGCAGAGTAAATGAAATCAACAGTGAAATACATTGTTACATTAGAAGCCTAATCCAGAAGTTTCCAGAAGACTGGAGCGAAGGCTTTTCTGCCTTAAATGAATATTAAAAGTTATTGCTGGTACACGGCGAGTGAAAACGTTCTTTCACATATCAAAGTTTCTCTCTTCAGAACAAGACACAAACCAAGATGAATAATTTGCCTTCGTAATACTTAAGTTTGTCAGAAAATATGATCTGCTGAAATGAATCAGATCCAGGGATATTCTCTCATGGCTTCGCTCTCCTGTTGAGCCCAATCTGAACAAATATGCAAAAATAACTGCGCAGGTTGTGATTAAGATTTTAAATGTGTCTTTTTTCGGCTTTTAGCTAATGAAAAACAAAGTCTTGGAGGATCTTAGTGTTAATTTATTAAACATGAAAAGGGCCTTGATGAAATATAGAAGTGAGATATGTTTTGCATTTCAAAGAATCCAGCGTACAACTTACTTGCATGTAAATTAGGTCAAGATTTGTAGACAATATTTTCCAAGAGTTTCCATGTTTGAATGTGCAGATTACAATGCTGTGGCCTCTCTGATGATAACAGATATTTGCTTAATGTCAGTCCTTGGATTTGTCTTTGCCAAAACGAACATTTTCCTTCAAAATCTGCCTTTGAAGTTCGGCCTCCGACGGTCTACCTTATTCACCGAACGCATCGAATTAACATGAAAGCAGGTGGATTATGTTTGTGTAAACCAGAGTTAGTATTATTGTGGCTGTATGTGCGTCTGTTCGCTTCGGCGGATCGTTTAATGCTGCGTGATCTCTATATTCGGGACTATCGTGTAAATCTTTCCGTGTGAGGAGTTTCCTGACAGCACCACGTCATCCCCTGAATACCATTTACAGAGTAATTAGTTTTATGCAAACGAGAGTTGAAGATGAAAGTCAAAGCTTGATCAATTATGAATTACCTAATACGTTCTCTCTGCTTATGTGCTTTGTGTTGTGTTAATGCACCTTCCATGATTAAATATGCACATGCCTGTAAAATATATAAGACGTTCTTCAATCTCATCAGGTAGCAGGAGGAGGAAGAGGGGGAGGGGCTTCTGACATCGGACAGACACATGATTTTTTTATACATGCTTTGCTGGCCCGTGTGACAAAATTTCTATCATTATAAAAATATTGATGCTTTGCTGAATTTTGCAGACACGCTGTTATAGTTATTTAGTGCACTTAAGTTAAATTAACATTACTGTTGCCAAGGCACCTATCTGAAAAACACTGTTTGATATTTAATTAAATGATGTGATTTCCAGTTTACTTTGTCTTTTTGGGTGTTAAAAGCTATTCGTGCACATATAAGATCTGTAACGTTGCAAAAACGAAAGTCCCACACCTTCCTAAAACGCCTTGTTTCTCTACGTCACTGTGTGGAAGATTTGCATGACACCGCCCGGACGTTTATGCAAAGAAGGTGTAACTTTTATTCTCCCTGAAGAAATGGTGATATGGTATGAAGCATCACATTTCCATCACATGCTTGAGTTATTTGGCCAATCACGGTGCATAGGTAGGTAGCTGGCCAATCAGAGCACACTGTGCTTTTCAGAACAATTTTGTAAAAATCAATGAATTTCAGAAAAATGGGGCAACGATAATGTATGGAATCGTATGGTATGAATATATATATAAAACCCATTGCATTACAGCAGATGCTATTTTTAGCATTGTCACATGACCCCTTTAAATTAAATTTCATACTGAATTTAATATTTAATTTATTTCAAGCAATAAGGAAAAATAAAATTAAGCAGTGTAATAGAATTTTTATGAAATGTGAAGCTAGTAAAAAAAGTCAAAAAATGTGTGTGTTTATAGTAATTATACACAGTATGTAAACCAAAACCTTTGTTTTGTTTGCAACTAATTACGATGAATTATTTGACAGCACTGTAATTCATTAAAATAAAAATAAAAGTATTCAGATTAAATACAATTTCAGTTATCAAACTGTTGTTTAATTTAATGCTCCTCAATTTCTGAGTGAAAATTGTTTCTTTTTCACTGTAGATGTAGGATTTTAATAACAGTGGAAACACATCATAAAAGGCTTGATTGGCCAAAACATTGTCTTTTTTTTTGTATAAACATCTCACTTGAGGATTCATGGGCTAATCAGTCCACGTTTCCATTCTGCCAAAGACGTCCTCGTTCCCAAACACATTCTCTTTCAAATCAAATGTAAATCGGACCGATACGACAACAGATCAATACACGTTTGTTGTTCTGTCTCGTCTGATTAACCCCTTAAAAGCCCACCTGACAAGGAAGCGTGTCGGGGACAGAAGCGGGCTCCGTCTCTCATGGCACAGATTCACATTCTCCAAACTATTTCCTCCGCAGACATCTCTCTCTTTCTCTCTCTTTCTCTCTCTCGCGGGCCGCTGGCCATGGCTCGCAGCGAGACTGTTAGTTAGCAATACTCATAAAAACTCAATTCATCAGGAAGAGGATCGTTTGGTGCCGGCAGAAAGCACACAAAAGGGTGAAGCTTGTCAGAGAGACAGGTGGCAAGAGATCTGGCTCTAATAGTGAGCAATATGAATAATAGATTCTGCTAAATGTATGCCAGTAAACACAGCTGCCTCCGCTCGCGTCCAAAAGAACAGCTTGGCAGGAGAGACGCCGGGCCGCTCCGCTCCGATCCGCTCGTCTCCTCACGCACCCCACCTGAGGACAGAGGCCGATTAACTAATCACACGTGCCAGCTAAAGAGGAAGAGGAAACCGGAGCAGACAAAGACAAGAGAGAAGGCCGTTTAGCTGCTCTCCGTCTGATGGCAGGCTGTTAGCGAAGAATGAAGGTCTAATGATGATCCGCTGAGGTTATAACAAGATGAACTCATCGGGGCTTACACACACACACACACACACTCACACAATATTTACTGGTATTCTTATCTTTGTGGGAACAATTGGTCCCCATAACATGAGAAATACCAGGTGCACACACACAAACTGCGTATTCTACTGCCCTACAACAACCCTACACCTAAACCTACACATAACAGGAGACTTTCTCCATTTCTTTTCTCAAAGAAACAGGTTCTGTATGATTTCTAAGCTTTTGTACCCATAAGACATCAATTTAGGTCCCCAGCGTCCCCATGAGTGTGTGTGTATTCAGGTGTAAGTCCCCACAAGGATATATAAACCAAACCACACACACACACACACTCACACACACACACACTCACTAACACACACACAGTCAAGCGACCCCTTAAACGAATAATTGTATTGATATTTACTAAAAAAACGCTCAGCTATGATATTTTAATAATGTTGTATTGTGAACCTACACAGCACACTTACATAAACACAATATTAGAATAAATATTAGGATGTGCCATCATTTACAGCGATTAGCAACATAATTACATTGAATAAATTATAGTACTATTGTTTATTTACTTATTTATTTTATAAAAAAAAAACGTTGCATATCATGTTCATTATTATTATTATTACATCATGCATATTGTTTTATTTAACAACTTTTTAAAATAGTAAATTAATATTATGTTTAATTGTATTAAATCATTTCATTTATTTAATTATAATTTGTTTGACATTATAACAAAATATGTTATGTTTATTGCTACAAAATGATGTAATTGTTTTTATACGTGTAAATATGACAGTGTATTTACATTAAATTACAATTATTAATTTACATTAAATTACATCATTAATTTGAATTAAATAAAATTAAATGATGCTAAACTGCGTATAATAATAAAAAAGGTAACACTTTATTTTAAGTTATCCTTGTTACAATATTATAATAACAATATATTATACATAATCACATGCCCCCAATCATGTCCTTAACATAGTTACATACTTCATACTGTACTTCACGTCATACTTCAGTGTAACAAGGACACCTTAAAACAGGAGAAGCTCCTAAATCAGACTGAAATCCTCTTAACTGTGGTAAAATCACAGTAATCAAGTGTCTTACTGTTTTTACAAGTACCAGCACCTGCAAGATGATCAAACAAAATAAATAAATAAAAAAGTTACATTACATTTATTAGTAAATAAATAAATAAATAAAATACCTCCTTCTTTTAAGCACAATTTCAACGTTTTGTGCTCTTAATAAACGGATCCCTGGCCTGTGATTGGCTAGCGGCGCAGTGATGTCACTAAAGGTAGATGATGTGTTTACATTCTCTCCCGCTCGCGCTGATGACTCCCCTGTTGTAGTTTAGCAAGACTTTGCCTAGCAGAAGGTAATTAATTCTTCAATTAAAATGTTGTTAAACATTTTTAATGAGCAGGAGACACGTGGGAGAGAGACGTGGAAGTATGTTTAAGCGGGGAAAGAAAACACGGCCGTTTGGAAGTTAGTTTCTGCGAAATATGCTCCGTGACCCACTTTACCCAAACAACAGCCAGAGAGAAAAGAAACATAGGAACGAAAAAGGGCTCAAAGGAAGCGTCCTTTATATCAGGTGATTACGCTTTCATTTTTCTGTGGCTTTTATCATCAGAAGGCAAATTAGGCCAGCGTTACTCTCCAAACATCGCTGTCTGCACCCCTGAAAATCAACCTATTCCCAATGTAACAGATTTAATTAATAGTGTAGCAAAATAATCTGTTGCTAAGGACGAGGAGAAAAAAGGGAGCTGGTAATTGGGATGCTATCTATCCTCTATAATTAAAGTCAAGTGAGTGACACGCCAGTTTATTTCTCTTGAAACAAACACACTTGTTTCTTCCCGTGCGTCCGGCCACGGTGACGGCCTCAAGGTCACGTTTCCGTCGTAATCTCCGGCCCGCCGTAGTTCATTACCGTGTAGTTTGGGCGATGACGGCCTCAATTAGAGACGTGTAAATGTGTTGTTTGCTTAATCACTCCAAAACTGGCCCTCAGGACTCGCCTAATGCAACTCCATTAAGAGCCCCATCAAAACAAAGATTCTGCTCCTAATGACCGTAATCTCTTTCCTTCGTCAAACCAACACCAAATCTGGGCCCTAAATCACGGCATGATGAACGAGCGCAGGCCTCAGATACGGACGCACCGGAGGATCCAGTTTCCTCTCGCTTTAGCCCCAGGAGGGCCGACGCAAAGAGAGATAAACATCGTACAAACAGGATCGTTTACGCAATTACCGTGTGCTTCCTGTCAGTCAGGGTTCGGCTGGCTGCTGTCCTCAGAAATGACCCAACAATGCAATCCAGGCAAAGAACAACATGCATCTGACCAAAAAAATCATTGAAGTACACTAATAAACCTCAAAAATAAAGAGAAAGCACCGATGACGATGTGTCCTTCAAACTATATGGTATTTCAGGACAAATTCATCTGTTACTTGGTAAAACCGGGTCACATTTCACAAGATTTTCCTGTCACCCTGTCAAAATAAAAGTTCTATAAACTACAGAAATATGTTTGTACATTATAATAAAAAATGAATTATGCCAGAAAATATCACTATCATATACTTAAATGTACTTCTCAAAGTATTTATTTATTTAAGTAAGGAATATTATACAATGAAGATACTATTTTACTTTCTTTAGTTCCACTACGCAGCATTCAATCTGACAAACAGAGAGTTAGACATAAATAAATAAAATACATTCTTGAGACACTTTATTTTGAGATGTCATAACACACAGTAATTACCTAATCAGGTATTAAGTAGTGGCTATTGTACTTCCATGAAATAAAATGTACTTATCATGTAACTAAGTTATGGAATAGCCTGTAATTAGTGTTTGTAATGATCTAGATGTAACAGACAGCTACTGTTACTCATATGTTACAGACCGAGTCTGTTACACAGATACTTCCATTTAAGTACAATCTTGAAATACTTTATTTTAAGTAGCTCATGCCTGTGTAATACTCTGTTAATGTAATTAGAAAGGTATTACTAATGGGTTAAACAGTATAGATACACATGATACACAAGTACAATCTTGATACTCTTTATTTTAAGTAGCTCATGCCTGTGCACTTTGTGAATTTATAATTATGTTGCATAAAGTCTGCAACACATATGTGACAATCCTTTGGTTACATAAGTCATTTGTAACGTACATGTATGTGTAACAGTAGCTGTCTCTTACATCTACATAATTACAAACTGTAACTACAAACTCCATAACATTTTGTTTCATGTAAGTACATTTCGTCCTGTAAAGTATCACAGATGCTTGCATATCTTGAGTTTAAGGGCATTTTTACTTGCGTACTCTGAATCATTTGGGGATGCCAAAGGTGTTTCTGTTGTGAAGCAGCCGAGGTTTGTTAGCTGAGTCGCATGTGAACGAGCCATTCGCGTTAATTACGAGAGGATCATGTTTTCCCACGATATTATGCTTTTTTTAAAATTCATAAAGGAAAGCCGAGGCATGGCTGTGTGATTGTTAGGACTGGTTTTTCTGGGGATCTTGTGCGTTAGCAGCAGATAAACAGATCCTGGGACAGGTAATAAACAGGCTTTTAACAGCGGCGTGCGACGAACGCGCAGCCCATTTCATTAGCCATAAATAATTTGGCCGCTTGGGTATGTGCATTCTCAATTACCCATTCTTTTTGTATTCCAAATTACAGATTCTTTCTGATGTTTCGTTAACAATATTAACGAGCTATGTAAACTAGCCATTGGCTTTTTTTAGCTCTGAGTATTTTTAGGCTTTTTTGAGATCGGAATGCATTTTTTTGCAGAACAAAAAGGAAAGTCAAAGGTTCTTTTATGTGTTATGAAGGTGAGCAAATTTCTGGATCAGTTTATTTCTTGCTGCTTGCTCATTTAGTTTCATCTGGTCTTTCTGTAATTATGGGTACAATTCACATCAGGGAACAAAAAAGGTGTAAAACTTTTTTTTTTTTTCAATAAAACAGTGATTGCAAAGGCTAATCATTCAATACCATTTCAAAATTACAAAGAAAAGGATGTTTTCTCTTGTGGTGAGATCTTCAGTTCAGGACAAACTGTAACATACTTTGAACATATTTCCCATTTTGAATTTCAGGATTTTCTGGCCTAGTAAATGCTATTTTCATGATCAAGTTACCTCTGTTTTATTTGAATTAAAAACATAAAAAATATTTTTAAAAGCCATAAAAAGTCAATAACATGACAGTCAAATAATAATCACCTTGAATCTGTCTTTTTTTAAGGGTTTTCAAGAGGTTTTTGATTAGTTGACAGAATGCTGTGGATGTTAGCTTTTTAACTTTTTATTTTAAATTTTAAGTTATATTCATACTCTCTATAAGGCAGTATATGTTTAATACAGATAATCTTTACATTTTTGTTTATTATTCTGAACTAATTGGAATTTGTAATTACTAATTGGAAAAGTAGATATTTAATTTAAGCAATTTAAGCATGCACAAAATGTGTATTACAGTATGTATTGTAAAATGTATGCATAAAATATGATTTTAAATACTAGGATTTACCTGTAAATGTGGTGAAATAAAGAAATGCATGACAACCCCCCCAAAAGTTAAAAAGCAACCTATGCACAGCTCTGTAATTTTTCCTGTGAGAGCATTTTTAAAATAGCCAAACTGTGAAAACTGTAGCTCTGGCAACACTGGTCCGTTGTACCCTTATCTAACTGAGAATCTTTCATGCTCAACAAGTCGGGGTCAAACCTTATGAAACAATTAATTTGCGTTAAAAATGATTTTTTTTTTTTTATTATTTAAATTAATTGCATGTGTTAACAGCGCTAATACACACACACACACACACACACACACACACACATATATATATATATATATATATATATATATTTACTGTATATATGCACATATGCACATTTAAGGTACCCAAAATGATAGAATATCCCACTGATGAAGAATACCATGGCAACAACCTCTTTTTTTTTTTTCTTTTTTTAGAAATGCAACAAGGAAGGAGCACAGTATTATTGGAAAATCTTGTAAATGCCATCAAATTTTACATGCTATTTTTTTGTAGAAATAAGACACTCATAAAACACAAGAGCTCCCAAATCTGGAGTGGCTATTTTAGCTCTTGTGCTCTTATGTTGGTTGTGTTACTTTTAGTCACTCGTGTCAGGGATTTACAGTTCTGTTTACTGTCCTAAACTGCCCTACTGGCAGCATTCTGCTCTGAACGTTACAGCTGCATGCATTCGGTCTAATCGACCTGCGATCCGCCCGACATCAGCAGGAGATTACGATGAGATTATTCAGTGATTACAGAGATGATCAGTGTCTGAATTAAAGCTCTAACGATGATATTAAGCAGCTTCTTTACTATTAGTGCTGGGATATCATTTTTACAGCCACAATGACTCACTGGGGGAATCAGTTCATATAAACTTAGATGGACATGAGCTCTGCATCAGCAGAAGGGCCGAGTGTAGCCTGTACATAAGTCAGGGACTAATTAAAATGTCCTTCCTCGTTAGTGCTGATTGGCCTGTGTGTGTTGGCCAGTCTGTGTCTCTGGCACAAGAGTACGCTGCCAAATTTAGACATGTGTGTCACTGGTCACGCGCCCATCAGATGGACCACAGCAAAACTGGGGCAGCCCATAATCCCTTAAGAGCAGGAAGGACTCTCTTTCTCTCACACACACATTCGCCCAAACAAACAAGCACACACATTCTCAGCGTCATCAAATTAAACTTTAAACATGTATGTACTCACATTATATCTTGGACATTTTAAGTGTGTGTGTGTGTGGAAGGCAAATGTGAGTGTGTTCTTCTTAAGGATGGCAATTAATGATGGCAATTTTCAAAACCCAAATGAAATGGATGGAAAGACGTCACAGAAAATAAGATTGGCAAGACAGTCTCAGAGAAAACGAAAGAAGGTGTGAAGTGAGAAATTTGGACAGTTGGGATCTTTTTCTCTGACTAGCAGTCAAATAACACACACACACACACACACACACACTCTCTCTCTCACACACACACACAAGACAGTTAGCAGATGATAATATAATGAAATGTCCTTCCTCGCTGTTTATGTTCCCTTAACACATAACTGTCTTGCAGAGAAGGGTATTTTGAGATAATTTCCTGTGTATGTGTCCTTTTAAGCGCAAGTACACAGGAAAGAGGAATCAAGGTTGATTAAGTGCTTTATGAAATGCTGCTCTCTGTGTGAGTGTGTTGAGTGTGTGTTTGTAAATAACACTGAACTGAGTTCTCTTTAGCCTCTTTGTGTGCTTGAATTGTTTAAAAGGCTTTAATGTTTAAATTGGCAAGACTTTCAAATGATCACCTACCATCCATTTCACCTCTATAAGCAAATGAACATTGCAAATCAAGAAAATAATTATATTCCTTTTTCAAGATAGTCCATCGGGTGAGGCAGTGTTCATTTTTGCAATATATAGTATGAGGTGTTTATTAGAGGTTAAACATTAAAGACAGATCATGTTACTTTTACATACCTGTGCAGAACCTGATTTTGCTGAGTGCAACATGTTCTTGGATCAACATCTTTACTGACCCCAGAAAAACATTGTGATTAGCCAATCAGATTCGAAGAACCGGTTTATAGCTTTTGTGAAGTTTAGGCTTACAGTCAGTGTTTGGTGCTTGTACAGCAGTGTCATTAATCTATCATTTCCTCTGCTTTGAGGAATTACTCATTAAGGTTAGATTTAGGTGGTGAGATACGTGCTTTGTCTAGCAAAGTCTAACTATATTACGTATATAAAAAAAAAAATCAATGCATAAATTATTAATGTGCAAACTGAAAGAGGGCAAACCATAAAGAATTACAGTTTTCACTTGGGTAGAAAAATTAACTAAACAGGTATAAATAAACAAAGAGAAAGGTTTTAAGAGTTTCTTAGTCATCCGAGCATTAACATCCTGCAAACATTTAGCAAGTTTGAAAGGGCAATATTAGACTTTGTAGATTCATTCACTTCTGCATTATTGGCTTAAAATATGAAAAGCAATGCAACAGATATGACCAAGAAGCAAAATACGAATAAATACAAGTGGACCCAAGGATGAAGGATGATCATGATGTGAGATGTCTATCAGCCCCACCCTAATTGTTATATTCTACAGTGCTGCTAGTGTGTTACGAAGGGGTTGCTAAGATGCTGTGAGTGGTTGTCAGGGTGTTACTATGTGGCTTTTTACTGTGCATCTGTGCAATTTTTTTCTAAGGTATCAGCACACATTGCTCAAAAACAGACGATTTGAGGAACCGAACATATGCATGTACTCAACTTTAAGAAGTTTTGAAAAACTGGTGCACATATATAAACAAACTTGTTTTTATTCAGTAATCGAATCGCCTTTTAAGCTGCAGGTTGACATCCGCACCACTGTAGAAATCACCACCGATCCCATCTGCTGCCACTAGTGGCTCGGAATTACTCAGTAAAGCTTTAAATGATCAAGTGTCCTTCCACCACACACATGCTGTAAACACTGTGTATTTTGTGGTCTGCAGATTCAGGGCTAAATGCATGAAGGCGAGCAGTCCCAATGTGTGTGTGATAGGTGTCAGATCTGAGCTCCCCCATGAATGAGCAAGTGAAATAATCCGGTTCCCCAGTGCCGCCCGCGGACGGCCGCCTGACCCCGGGCGAGAGAGAAACCGGACCTGATAGTTCTGCCACATTTGAATGTTCCTCTCAGAAACACTTTACATATTCAAAGAGCTTTTAGTGTGCGATTCTCTCTCATGTCCGGGGTCAGTCCGCGGGTCGGCGAGTCCCTGCACGATTGAAGTTCTGCTATTTTGCGAGGTGCAATAACACAGGGAGAGCAAACATAAACAGGATTAGTATTATCGCAGGCGTGTGTGTGAGAACTAACTCGCATATTCAGAGAAATGCAGATAACGGCATGAATATGTAAAGCAGCCGAGTTCTTTTGAAGATGTTTGGAGCGCTCCTCTTCAACAGACAATAATGGCCTTACAAGCTCGCTTATCAGAGGGGCAACTATTAAAAACCTAGTGGAGAATTGCTTTTTATCACATTGTGTTGCCTGCGCACATGCACGCGCATCGCCGACACACGCACTTGCATCTGTGAGACCCGTCAGGTCGAGATTATAATCTGAAATTTACGGCCGGATTGATGTGACAGTGAAAGAGCAAACGGTCTGTTCTCCAAATGTTTGCGTTTTTTCCTCCGACACAATGAAGAGAAAATTGAGTCTATTTGTCAGTGGAGTCGCGCATGAAGAATGAAAAATAATTTTCTAAAGGACATCTCCGTCTCCTTCCCCTCCCCGCGGTGAGAGTGCAGAATCTCCGACAGTTATGGGATCTTACAGATGGCGGACGCGTCTAATATCGAAGCGACAACGGGATCGGCACCGCGGCAGATACCAGGATGTTGATTTATAGATGCGGCTCAGAGAGTTAATTGCGGCGCACAAGTTTCAATCACTCTTTTGGGAGGTTTCTAGGACACAGGGCGGCAAATCTGCATCAACAAACACACAAACAAACAAACGCATCCATATTTCACACATTCATTTGCTTATTTGTGTTTACTAACCTCGAGACTGCACAATGTCGCTAAAATTGCCCTCCTTTCAGAATTCAATAAGCGCGATGAAACATTGACAACATGACTGCGTATGTTTGTTTCTGCTGGATGGGAATCAATCTTTAGGAGTTGGAGAGAGTTCACACGCGACGCGCACTGTGTGTAAATCATCTGTGATGTGTTTAAGATTCGTCTTCATTTGATTCGCTGTGATTAAAATCAGTGGAAACCGCCAGTGTCTGAACTTCAGAAAACAGGGGAAGAACAGATGAAGGGAAAAGGGGGGGAAATGCGACACTCCGCCGCCCATGTCATTTAAATGTGTGTGTGTGTGTGTGTGTGTGTGTGTGTGTCGCAGTAATTGCTTACAGCTAAAATTTCACGAACAGCATTCCTTCAGAAGGAGTACAGTAGATTCCCTGCATGCAGACACACATTTGATCCACTGAGCTCAATATCAGACTCATGTCTGTGTACAAACAGAGACAAACTTATGCTGTACCAAAACACGAATAATTCACAAACAGTGAGTTTCCTTCAAATGCCATTAAAACTATTATTATTCAGGTCGCTGCAGCCGCATTGCCCACAGATCACTGGCTTGCTTTAAACTGTCTCTTCAAACATAGCTGGCCAGGTTTGTGGAATAAAGTATGATAACCATTACACTAAGAGTCCACACCACAACTTTAACAATAACAGCACAGACAAAGATATTGTTGGAATCAGAAACAAAACTGTAGCACACATTTACTGTGATGATAATAAACTGCCATTGCCTGTTGGTGCGGAAGCTAATATAGTTATTGTTATAGTTGTCTTCGTAAAGTTATTATTCTTGATGTGAGCAGGTCTTACATCTTCATAAAGAGCACTGAACATGTTATGTTGCTTTTTATCTGTATTTATTAAGTTTTATTGGACTGAATTTTTTCTTTAAATATCAATAAAGATTTAATAAATATAGTCAGAATAGAATAAAGAATATTAAATAAATAACAAAGAAAATTAAAGAATAAAAGCAGTTGCAGCCACAGAATAAAAATAATAATTTTATTATTCACAATTTAGACTTCTTTTGGCTCTTAAGACTTGTTTGGATGCAATTCTCAGGGAAAAAAAGTGTAATTGTGCACTTCATTGTGCAAAAAAAAAAAATCTTTTTTTTTTTTTTAACCTTTTTTTTATGATTATTCTGTAGGGGAATGACATCAGAGATGTCAGAGTTCAGGATTCAGTTTTTGCATCTCTTAGAGAAAATTTTTGAGAAAAATGTCATAATTGCAAACTGATCATAAAAATTCGTAGTTACTACTTTAAATCTTGCAATTCTGACTTTTTTTCTTTGCCACATAATAAAAAAGTGACTTTTTGGAAATGTGAGATTAAAAGCTGAAATAATTGGGGTTTTTTACAATTATTTCATTCAATTGCAGAAACCATGGCATAGAAAATGGCATATTTCTCAAAATTCTGCAAGATCATTCACAAAAACTGACACACCATATTTGCATCTTTTTTGTTACACACAGGTCAATTATTGTGATATCAGCTATTTCAGAAACCAGTAAGCGTCACATAATAACGGAACTGGTTGGTTGCTTGATATGTCAATCAAATGGTCTCTTTCTGTGGGCGGGTCTTGGCCAGATTAGGCAGCTGACCACATGCTGTTAGTGCTGATGGAAAAAGAACCATGTGTGTGTTCATTTACATCAGAGCAGAATCATTCACATCGTTATGTGATTTCATGTTGATTTTGTTGCAGAAACGGAAGGAAATGTTAAATTTTAACCCACATTAGAATTGATTTGAATCGATATTCAGTTTCAGACGACTGTAAAGACACAGAAAACGTGCTTTTTAAAGCAAAAAAATCAGTGGGGTCACCATTGTCTCTTTTTATGCACTTAATTTCTTACCAGCTTCATGTCAAAGCGCTTCCAGAAAGAGCGAGAGAATAAAGCAGAAGTGTGTCGTGGATGAAACGTCTCCGGCGCTCTGGTGACAACATGGCCGCCCTCCCTCTGGCTGCCGTCCAAATTCCGCTCGTCTTCTGGGAAAACAGGAGGAGAAATGGAACAACTGGTTTTAATGAAACAATTACAAGACACTAATTATTATGTTAATGTTTGCCTACTATCATCAGGAACCGCTAACAGCCTTCTGCACCTAGAGGTTTAACAGCACTGCGTTTCTTCCCCAGGAAACAGAACGCTTTTCAATAGAGACACGTGTGCAGGAATATGTTTGAGGCCGTGTGTGTGTGTGTGTAGGTCTGGGAAACACACACGCCGTGTGATGTGGTCCGAGTGCTGGTAGCTTCTGGCAGGTACAGCGGCCCGAGGGTCAAACCCATCCAAATGAACAAATGAAACAACATCCATCAACTAAACAAAAGAACATCACACATCAGCAGCTAGCAAAATGACAACTTTACAGAGGTCATGAAATGCAGTCTCAGATTTTTACATGATGTTTCCCAAGGTTAGTTTATATTTGCACGGAAACAATACAGTGTTTGTAAAAATGATCATTTTCCATCCTCGTTTTCACCTACTGTGAAAAAGCATTCTTTTTAAACGTGTGTTTCCTACCACAGAAACCGAAGTAAAAAGCGACTGGTTGATTTCATCACACTGTAGCCACGCCTACCTTCCACAGCAACTTCAGTGTGGAAAGTAAAAGTCCTTCCTTCCATATCTGGTCCTCCACCCCTTCTCCACCGCATTCCAACTTTCGCGCTTTCCTTCCAGGGGGGCGAGTTCACCAACCTCCGGGTCGCCCCCTGGACAGCACGCCAAATACGCTTTAATTGTTTATTATAAGGAAGTGTGAACTCATGAAAGAGACGTAAATGTTGTTTCAAAGTTAAATAATTTAAATATTTAGAAAATATTTAGATTCGGTTTTGTGAGAATAAAACATACTCAAAGTATCAACAAAGATGCAACTAGTTATCTTAAGTGAAAAATGCTTGTCAAAGAGTCTCAGGGTGAATTTATCATTTTCCAAACTAAATCAGTAGTCATTTAAGTAGCAATGTAGAGAAACACAGAATATAGCTTTAGTTTTACTGAGTAACATCTTTGATTTCAGGCAGAATTACTAACATGTTGTTGGCATCTATGTATCACTTCATGTCATCTATATGTCACAGTGTATATAAAGACCTAAGATTGGCAAAAATGATGGTGAAAGAACGATGACGGTATTTTCATCTTCGGATGAATTACTTCTTTAAAACAGTATGAATAAACAGAGTCCCGTGAGAGACTAAATCAAATGTGTGTAAAGGTCACTTTGGTCTTTGGCTTTGTTTCAGTTTTAGTCAGCGATCAAACGCCGTCCGATGATTGTCTGCAGAAAGATATTCAACAGTTATGATTAATAAGCTAAATATGGCAGTGGCACTTCTCTATTTCCCTCGATCCCCGCAAACTGAAACATTTCCAGCCAGGCGGACTGAATCCAGCGCCGTCCAAATGCTTAATTTCATTACATGGTATTAACACACACTGGCTTCCCCCGAATGGGGCAGCTTTGAGCTCTCAGCCCTCAAACAATACCCCGAGCAGCCGGGGGCCGCCGGCACAAACGCCACGCGGGAGAGCCGTTTCATAATCCTGAAGTCTGTCAAATATTTTGATATGTCCCGCCACCTCCCGGGCCTTTTCCGTCCCCGTGAACAATCGCCTTTCCCCCTCGTCAGACGGACAGACCCACCGGTTCCTGACAGAGAAAACCCGAGCTCACGCCGTCCCTGCAGCTGCTAGTCTTCCCATGAGCAGGCAGGACATCGCTCTTAGGAAACGCCTCTTGACCCAGCCCGACCGCCCCACACAGGTTACCCACAGTGCACTGCTGTCTGACAGGGTCACACTCCAGAAGGAGCGAAAGAAAGGCCCGATGTGAAAGCTTGCTGTAAAATCAAGAAAATGTCCAGACGGACAAAATGAAATCACGGACATCTTCTTTTGCACAAGCTTATCTAAATGCTTTTTAAAGTTGTGAAGATGCTGCAGTGCTTGCTATGAGAAATGGTAGATTAGATCCACAATGATTACTATTGTGTGTTCAGAATTACATACTCCCATAAACCCCAGTACCGCTGCAGGGCGTTTCCAAAGAATTAGTGCTGTCAAAAGATTAATCATGCTGAATCCAAAATAAAAGTTTTGTTTACGTCATATTTGTGCACTGTTTATGTATTATGTTTATATAAACACACACACATACTTTACAGTGTGTACTTACATGTACTGTATATACATTTATATATTTAGATTATATTCTATATTACATATAAATATATGTAGGCTACATAATAAATATACAAAGTACACACTTATATATTATGTAAATAAAAACTTTTGTTTTGAACGCAATCAATCACAATTAATTGTTTGACAGCACTACTAGGCATGGTATGCATTTGTATTTTATAAATGGTCTTATACTGTATTTCATAATGCATGCTACTCATCCTGGCCTTCCCTTTCTGGGAGTGTAATTATTATATATTGCACAAGTTGTATGTTAGTACTGCATAACCACATATACTGTAGTCATCTCCAATGCCACCAAACCAGAACTAAATTAGCTAAACTTGAGTTGGAAATATTTCTGTCATTAAACATTACATTGATGTTTACACGGGCAAACAGAAACAAGACCTTCTGTATATACACCACACAATAGAACAGGCCTAATCAATACACACATATATATATATATATATATATATACATACAGTATAACTCTCATAGTACTACTGTGGCATTACACAATAGCTAAATTCTGATGAATTACAAATGTAAAATTGCTTTATGTGTGTTTTATATATATTTTTATCAATAAACGAACATATTAAATAACTTACATTTATAGCCATGAACTTCTTGTTTGGTTTTGCTCTGCAAAGAAGCCTCAGGAGAACAGCTGCTACATGTGACGCAGTTGGTGTGTATGAATAATTCAGTGTTTTTGAACGAATCGATTGAATGAATGACTCAGTGATTCGCTCATTCGGGGTAATTTGATTCATTCTTAAATGAATCAGCTTGATGGTTTGCATGGCTCAGTGATTTGTTCATAAAGACGATGAGTTGTTTCAACACATAATTAATTAGTGTTTTGAACAAGTCGAGTGAATAAATTATTTAATGATTCCATCATAAAGAGTCTATTCTTTCGTTCTCAAATCGAATCAGCGTTTTTAGTGAATCGATTGAATGAATGGTTTAGTTAATCATGTATTTTGTTGTTGAATGAATCAGAGTCGGTTGAAATGATTCAATGACGCACTCAAAACAGTCAGTGGCGTCATTCCCGATTGAATCAGCTTTTTTGAACCAATCAGATAAATCAATGAGTCAGTAAGCCACCAATCTAGAGAGTGGTTTTTCCGAATGATTTTTTTTCTTTTTTTTACTAATTTAGATGAATGACTCAGTTGTTCACTCATAAACACATTCACTTGTCACCACCTACAGGTGTAAGTATGAAATCAACCACTAATGCACAGACTCACACCCAACACAGACAGTCAACTCCAGCTTGACCAATCACATTTTTGGACCAGATGTAAATGTTATATAAATTGAGTTGTGTTAATTTTGTGTAGACGTCTGCCAGTGTTTGCCAAGTAACCCTATTTAAAATGCAATAAGTAGTGTAACTATTTCAGTTATTAAACAGTTACAAAATGGTAATGTAACTGATTACATTTGATTACTTTTTGATCATTTTTCAAAATTTCTATCCAGTTATTAATTACTGGGATCTTGTAAAGCAGGCAGGTTAATCTTACACTAGAACTCAACACTGATTCCTGTCAGCCCTTTAGATCATTCTGAGATTAAATACTGATTTAAAATAATAACAATTGACAATAAATATTTTAACAGCTTCTGTGTGTGTGTTTTCCCTCAGTAACAGATACATATTCAACATAACATATTGTGTTACATGCAAACAGTTAGTCCCCAACACTGGCTCCTGCACATGGACAACTTTAATGTGTAAAGAAACTCTTAAAACACTTCTTAAAGTTGCTGTGCTCGTAGCATGCCGAGGATCTCTCGTCTGAGTGTGAGTCACGGCTAAGTTTGCTGGAAACTTGCAGGCGGCGAGGTGGAATATACCATGAAGGTAACTTTGCGAACTTATGTCGACATGAATATTTATAGAAAACTCCCAGTGGTTTATGTTGCGATAACAGGCCCTGACTGGTCGCGCCGTTGGTCCTGAGCACCAGATGAAAGGAAAAGGATCCGTCGTCTTTTCCCGGCCTCCGCTTCTCTCGCGCTCTGGGACACAATAGCCGAGCGGCTCTTCAATTAGTTTGCCATCTCAGACTGACGACTTGACAGGTCCAGCTAATTGTTAATCCAGCCATAAATGTTGCTTGGTGTAATTAATCACATAACAAAGCAGGAGTTTCCAACAATGGGATGTGTGTCTGAGCGAACCCAGTGGCCCTGAATGAAGGTGCGACCCCATTACAATAAACATCTCAAAGAGCCGCCTGCTCCGAACGGCAGGTTTGGCCAGTATTTAATCTTCATTTAGCGGCGATGTGTTAGCACTGACTGCGGATCGGTGTGTAAATACCACCGTGCGGCCCGCTGCGGCTGAATGTTAATCTGGAGCTCGCTGCAGAAAGCACTCGGGGTCAAGCACCATTCATCATTATATGAAGAGGCATTCCGCCCGATTCACATGGCAGCTGGTGCCAGAGAAAAAAGGTATTCTTTGAAAGGCCGGAGCAAGAGGAGGGCTGTGTACGAACACAAGGTGTCACGTCAAGAGTGAGTTACGTGCCAGGCCGATGATGTCATCCTTTCCGTGACCTCCTCGCTCACAAGATCCCGGCGTTCCTGGGAAGGGCCAATCGCACACAAAGGAGCAGCTTATTGCACACTAATGCGTTTCACTGCCGTGACCCATAAATGCATTTTTTTGTGCGCTCAAATTATGATTAATATGTGTTTTGTATCTGGTAGCTGGGGAGATGACGCGAGCAACAAGAGCTTGCCTTGTTCGGATGAAGAGATCCCCAGGCCATGAACGCTCATCGGGACAAATTAGATGATTTGGGAAAATGGACAGAGGCACGAGATTCCTTCTTCTCTCTCTTTGTTTTTTTTTGTTTTTTTCTTTAATGTATGTGAATGGTTGGAATGGTTGAGTGTTTAACCGAGTTTACAGTAGAGGTATTAAACCACTGGAGGATGCTTCAGTGATTACATCACTAGTTCATGTCCATGAAACCCGGTTAACTATGTGGTAAAAAAAAAATCTACAAAAGTTTAGGGTGAATACTTATTTGTCATGGATGCATTGAACTCATCAAAAGAGAGAATAAAGACATTTACAATGTTACAAAAGATTTCTATTTCAAATAAATGCTGTTCTTTTGAACTTTCTATTCAGTTGTGAATCCTGAAAAATTAAATGCATCACATTTCCTCCAGAATATTGTGTAGAATATGATTTCTGAAGGATCATGTGACACTGAAGACTGCAGTACTGTACTGATGCTGAAAATGCAGCTGAACATTCAGTTTAACAGACAATCACAGAGAAAACTGCTGTTTTACATTGTGATGATATTTCACAATTTTACTGTTCTCACTGTTTTTAACCAAATATATGCAGCCTTTGTGAGCAGAAGATTTAAAAGTTTTAAAAATCTCATCAGGCTCAAATCTCATATACTTCACATGCTGTGTGTTGAACTGTCAATGAACTGTAGTTTAGCTTAGAAGAATTTTCACTATACATGAGAAAGCTATTTCTAGAAATGAAAAGTCAAAAGGAAAATATTTAATTTCGTGTTATGATGTATAGGTCTGAAAAGATCGGGAATTTGACCAGTTCATTTAAAGAGAATATTAATATATCTAGTAAATGTACAGCAGCAACGCTGAACATTCCACACACACTTACACACACACTTAATGTAGTTAATGCCCCCTGGAGTTCTGGAAGTTCATGTCTCTTGTGTGGTTCTGGCAGGGCCTTGAGGTATCCGGGTGCAAGAGAAAGATTTTTTTTGTCTGAAAGCATCCGTGTTTAAAACAAAAGCAATGAAACTCCCCTCCTTATCCACAACTCCCCCCCCACACACACACACACACACACTCAACTGAGGTTGAACTCAGCGTCTTTATTGACTGAGCTTCTGTCTGATTCGGGCCTTGAGCAAAGAGCGCTTTCTGTATCTCTGTCATAAGCAGTAAATAACCTATTCATAAAGTCCTGCTGATATAAAACTGCCAATTATATTTAGTGATGTAGAGTTCCAAAAAATACACACTCATTTGCAATGCTTTATAATGTCCCAAATCAGCCAAGACATGCTTTTATAAATCTAAAAATATGGCGTCAAATGACAGAGCGTTAACTCAAAATGAACAATTCTGATGTGAATCTGTGGAGAGCAAACTGTGGTAACTACTCACTGAATATACATATAACACACACAAAACCGTGCAGAGACACAGTCACAGTATACGTACCTCAGAATTTATAAATTCAGCCTTACTGTAAATCTAATTTCAATACTACAAATATGAATGGATATGAACTGAAAACCTCTAGGGCTACATTTGATAGCATAATTTATATTGTAAAATGTAAGTAAAAATTATATTTTGCATTATTAGTATTAGTATTAGTATTATTATAGTTTCCCTCTCTCTCTCCTTGATGCATACTTTTGTGTCTTGTAACTTGTTTTTATAGGTTATTCTGTTGGTTTTAAAATTATTTTATGAAAACGCCTTCCAAAAAGACTCCTCCTACTAGACATAGACACCTCCCACTGCAGATCAATTCCATTTGTTGTGCATCTGCCCATCCCAGACAGACCCTTCCATTGTGTGTAGACCCCTCCCACTGCAGATAGAGTCCTCTGTGCACAGGCCCCTCCCAGACCGACTCCTCCCACTAAGTTAACTCCTCCCACTGCAGATAGACTGCTCTCCCTTTGCGTTGTGATGACCCAAATTACAGTGAGCATTCTAAAAACAGCTGTGAAGAGAAGCTCACTTTTTATGTGCATCTAGCAGCGTGAGCACAAAATCCAAACAATTTCCCGTTCAGAAATATTTGAGTTCACACAAACAGACCACAAGAGTTCCTGCTGGATTTGGGCCTGCCAAACATTAGCAGCCCGTAATTACAACCAGGAAGATCATTGCATTGTGGTTCACAGGTAAAATTGGGATGCAAATTTTCAATATTAATTTCTCATGAAGTCATGGTTGTCCTTTTGTGACTTTTCGTCCAAAGAAATATATGATCATCCTGATAAACACGAGATATCAGTTTCTAATCATTGCTGTAGAAAGGCAGTATAAATGTTTGCATAAACCTTCAAACATCGTAAGAAATGTGACACAAGTAATGAGACCTAAATGAGAAAACTTTAAATGCAACAGGCTTTGAATGCAGTTCTGTGATAATAATTTTTTTTTTTTTTTTGCTGCACCATGAAATAATTTTTTTGGTAACGCTTTTTAGTGAAACAAGTATTAATATGTTTATTAAGCATTTATAACATGTGATTTAAAAATGACTCACTATTTAGGTTTTGCATTACAATGACCTTTTTTTGTTCATGAATTTATAACTGCTTGTCAATTATTTATAATGCATTTGTAAGGGAGATATTAGTAATGTAATAACACCTTTATCAACCCTTTATAAAGCAAGATTAATTACAGCAGGATTTATCGTCACATTCAGCTCAGCAACAACTTATAAAGGAAGAATATCAAACATCTCTGCAATATTGCATCACCTCATGAGAGACCCTCATAAAGCGACTTGTTCCTCAGGTGTCAGTGTTTATATCCGCTGCTCGGATGCTGAGGTAAACCATCACCTGTGGCATCACTCAAGCAGGGCGCATCTTTATCCAGCGTGATGTTTTCATGTCACGCCGCAGCGCTCCGGGCGTCGTGCTGTTGTAACCAGCTAAACCCAATCAAATCTTTTTGAAGTCGTCGTCGTCGACGCGTGAGACCGTCTAACCTTAATACTAAATAATTAGCCGAGCATGTGCCACAGTGGGGTTCTTACCGCGGGGCCAAACTTTCTTTCTGAGCTTTGATCATTATGTTAATTAAATCTGTCTGTCTTGACAGGTTGAGCGGGGTGAGGAGGCTGCGACAGGTAGGTGTCACGAACACGCCGAACACCTGGTGAGTTTGTGACTCATTAAACCGTCACTGATGACCCGAGAGAGAGAGAGACAGCCGAGCCTGTCGGATCAGAACGGGCCAGTGCGAGCTCGGCCTGCGGAGAGGAGAAGTCACGCCAACCGACCTACGTGTCAGTCATTCACGACAGCCGCCCGGGGGAGGAATTAACCGGTCCGCGCTGAGATGTGTCAGAGGACGACACACACTCACACCACACACACACACACACACACACACACAATTGTTTCTGTGAATTGTGGGGATATTCCAATCTTGTAGAGATAGTAGCATAAACAAGTATCTCACTCGTACACACTCACACTAATACTCACTCACTCACTCACATACACGCATGCACTCACTTACACAATCACTCACTCACACACACACACACACACTCACTCACTCACTCAAGCGTCAGGGCCGGCTGGCCAAGGTGAGCGCATCGAGGCGAGAATTTCAGAGGAGAAACCTTCCATTAAAGCTTTGCTTTTACACCTCAGACCTCACAAGAGAAAATGAGGAACAAATTCCAGACGCACCTCAGTGAATCCGCCTCTTTAAGGGGCCACAAGGGTCTGGATGTTGATGTTCTGGATGGTTTTCTGCCCTCTGGGGTCAGTAAATGACTGAATGGTGCTCTCCTCCACTCCTCTCCATCACTAAATGCTGGTAAATATGCTCCTTTGTTCACTTTAAAAAGCTTTTTATTGCAGGGTTAAAGGAACAGTTCATCTCAAAAATTAAATACTGTCATTATTTACTCGCCCTCATGTCATTTCAAACCTGCATCAGTGTTATCATAACTTAAATCATCAACAAAACAAGGTAAAACATAACAAAACAAATTAAAATAAAAACAGAACATATAAAATATTATATATATATGTGTGTGTGTGTGTGTGTGTAGTGGTATTGTCACAGTGTTGCAGTTCAAAAGTTTTTCAACTGCTCACACACTAAATATTTACCTGAGACACGATTTCTGAAAGCTGACACTCAAACACCAGAAGCACAGAAAATACCAGAAAATCTGCTAATTCTCAACCTTTTTTCAAAACAATACACACAATTCTCTACGCAACACACACAATCTAACAGGAAGTATTTTTTTTTTTCCTTTTAAAACACAACCATATACAATGACAAACTTACCCATCAGTGCCTCATATTAACTCCTTACAGGTGCAAACACTGTATTCTTCTCTTATCACCTTTCATGGCTTTAGAATATGCCTATAGGCCACATGTCAAGTTATTTTCTCAGTCGATTCTTGAGGCATTTCTTCAATCAAAAATTTAAGCAATTGATTATTTACATGTCTTTACATTTACATTTGTCTGCAGTTTCCAGTCTCTTTCAATCAATATCACACACACAGCAATGTGCATATTTTGATCAATGGATGCAAACAATGTGTTTACATTTGGACCAAATGTAATGGACTGTGAATACGGTATTCACTGCCAGTAATGTGTACAGAAATGCATATAGCAGCTCATGAAAAAAGAGCTTTAGGTTTTGAATATATATGTGAATCAGAAATATCTAAAAATATAATTTTATGAAAAATGTGTCTGCAATGTAAGACAAACGTTTGCTTTTAAGATGTGTTTGTGATGTTTCGAATGCATTGCTTCTTTTTGCAAGAGATGAAAGGTGTTTTGCTTTTGTGTGTGCAATTCTTAGATACAGTATGTGTGTAAAAGTTCTGAAAAAGAGAGTTTGGAAAACTTGTGTAAGCCGTTGAAACTGAGAAACAGACTGAAATGGCAACAAGAAGCACATCTAAAAATAGCGTAACAGTGACCAAAAAAAAACATAAATAAGTCAAAGTAAATTTATTAAAAGTAAAACTTAAAAATGTAAAACTTTTCACATTTAAATTTCTCACATACAAAAATGTCTGTCGTATTTAACAAGCATTGAGCATCTTTGTATGTTAAATATGTCAATTTAGAACAATAAATTAAAGATAAAATACATTTGATCATGACTTTCCTGTAGATTAGCTAAAAACTGTCCACATCTCTGCAGTCAGCTGAAATACAGACAAGAAAACTAAGATCTCAGCACAGCATCAGAAAATCACAGAAAGTCTCTAAAATCAGCATGAAACATTAAAAAAGAAAAATAATAATTGGTTTCTACTGCGGACGAGCTGTTATTAATGTAAACTATATTCTGATTTCTGACTTGTTTTTAATGAATGTAGAATTAAACTCTTTTGTTTGTTGTGATAATGCAAAATCTCCATTTGGTTAAATTTATCTTCAAATATTGGCATTTGTGATTTTTTTTAAAACAAATTTGCAGTACAGTTCATTTGCATGCATGCTTTAATCATTTACATTTACATTTACACTTATTCATTTAGCAGAGGAGGGAGTTGGCATTTTGGATAGCAATGGGAAGATCATTTCACCAGCCAGGAACGGTGTAAGAGAATGTTCTGGAAAAAAAAAATTGTGCCTCTTTGTGATGGTACAGTGAGGCGTCACTCACTGGCAGATCTCAGAGTTCTGGAGGGAGTGTAGAGGTGTAGCAGTGAGTTGAGGTAAGCGGGAGCCGAGCCGGTGATTGTTCCAAACGCAAGCATTGGTGCCTTGAATTTAATGCGAGCTTCAATTGGGAGCCAGTGCAGGCAGATGAAGAGAGGTGTGACATGGGCCCTTTTGGACTCATTGAAGACCAGTCATGCTGCTGCATTCTGGATCATTTGTAGAGGTTTGATAGTGCATGAGGGAAGACCGACTATAAGAGCATAGTAGTCCAGCTTGGAGATGACCAGGACCTGGATAAGAAGTTGTGTTGCCTGATCTGTAAGAAAGGGCCTGATCTTTCTAATGTTGTGTAGGGCAAACCTGCAAGATCTGTCAGTTTTCGCAATATGGTCCTAGAAGGAGAGGCAGTCATCAAAGATAACACCAAGATTGCCGTTATAGAAGTGGTGGGGGGTGGTGCTGCTGGGCAGAGGAGCGAGTTGAATGTTTTGAAGAGCTTACGTGTGTCTGGAGCATTGTTGATCTTGGTGTGGAAGTATG
>JAUMHI010000041.1:492388-515749 GCA_032359435.1 Enteromius unitaeniatus
TATACATTCATAGTAGTACGTTTCCTATTTTCTTTTCCGTATGTGCATGTACAAAATCTATTTATGAAATTTAAGTTTTAATATTTTAAGCCACAAACAAATGCAACTAACACTGCAAACTTTTCCTAAAATTATTTGAAATGGTTTATTTTAGTACAAATTTTAGTGATTAAGCATCACTAAAGATTTATTATTCCACTCTCTTTAAAATGTAGTTTTAAAACATTGAAACATATAGATATATAAGTAATTCAGACATAGTAGTTAAGATGGAGAGCGGATGGAGAGGTCAAACTTCTCATGCATCTATTAATCAATTACATAAACACCAATTAGGGTTGAAAAGGGGCAAATCATTTCCAGTAAATTTCCTAAAACTTTCCAAAAATGTTTTAAAAAAAGTCTTTATTGAGTTAGTTAGTTAGTTAGTTAGTTAGTTAGTTAAATTTGGTTACAGTAGTCAACATTTGGAATGGATCAAAAAAGTTAGTCCTCAGACAAGAAGATATTTTGGTTTTAGGATGCTTTGATGGAAGGTTTGAATCCACTTCAAATGTTTATCCCTGTACAATCCCTAAGTGTGAATGTAAAGTGCAGCCCGTGACCATCTGACCTTGGCGTGTCCGGCTCTGGTGATGGCCTCCATGTCGAAGAGCTGACCAGTGTAATACTGAACGCCGCTGAGCATGACCAGAGCGATGCTGTCGCCCTCCCGCTCGATGACCGACACCATATCCTCCGTCCTGATGGTGTCTTCTCCCTGAAACAGACAATCCACACGCTCACTTCCTGTCTGCGTGACGGCCTTCTAGAGGAAGTGATGTCATACCTGTCTGGGTTTAATGATCAGCATGCTGTCGGTCACGTCCAGTCCTCTCAGCCTGATCTGAGATTCAATAGCGTACTGCATATTCGCACAAACACAACATGTTTTTAACACAATCCTATATGTTCAAAATAGTGTTAACATGAGTTAGGTTTACATACGTGATCTGATGGAAAGGCCTTCTCTTCTAGAAGAATCTTATAGCGCTTTGGAGTTGGTTTGTAGAAGGAAAGCTGAGAGGATAATAAAAAGAGGAATATTTAAATATCAGTATGCAGAAACACATTTGTGTGACTGTTTTTACCATCAGAAGATGCAGATTGACAGTCAGTCCATTCATCAGAGCCACTTCCTCAGGTTTAGCACCTGTTTAAAGATTCAAACACAAACACACATGTCCATGAGAGCAGTCTGGTTAAATCTCTGGGATTGAATCTGGGGGTAAAGTCCTCTCTTTACCTTGTTTACCCTAAACTGAACCTCCCTCTACAGACAGACGTATGGCTTCTCTGTGTTTGCATCTCACAGATATGAAATCAAATGTTCCCCATGAAGCTCATTTATCAGATATATTCTCAAACTGGATGAGACTGTGACCGGTCAAACTCTTAATTAAGAAGCTCTTAATTACCAACAAGGTTTGCCATCAGTTCCTCCAGGGTGTCCTCAGCCCAGGCCCAAGGTCGTGACCCCTTCAGATGACCATGAACACCGCTGGAAACAACATGTGTGACATTTCCATTTCATTTATATAGCACAAATAAACACAACTGGAATTGACCACTGTGCTTCCTTCAAATCATTTCTGCTATGCAATTCATTTTTAACAGTGAATTTTTTAATAACAAAAATAAATAAATAAATGAACAATGATAAAATATAAATAAATAATACAATGTTTCCAGTTACCTTAAAGGGACAAAATAAAATAAAATAAAAAACAAGCTTCTAATAATCAAAATACATGGAATAATACAGCTACTGAAATGCCATCCTAAAAGCTGAAATATAAATAGAAAATTAAAATAAATAATAAAAACTAATTGAAATTAACTTATGATTAGCATAGAAATGTGTGTTAAAATATCCTCCTAATAAGCAACATGTTTAGAACAATACATTCACCAAAATGACATACTAAAGTTTAAAATATAAATATTGCATAAAATATACAATAAATAATATAAGCTGAAATTTAAATTGCATTATGATTTAGAAAAAGAAAAATTGTATTGCATTTAACAGAACAAATATATAAGCCACCCTAAAATATAAATATTGAAGCATAGACAATAAATAATTACATTATGATTTAAAAAAAACAAAAAAACAATTCTATTGTATTTAACAAAACAAATATATAAATGAAGCCTGAAACTTCTCATAGTATTTTTATGTGATATGCATTTATTAGCTGATAAATCAAGTCAGAAGACTCACATTTTGGCCCATTTCTCCAGCTCCTCATCAATGTATTTTTTAGTGTTTTTCGGCTGGAGACCGAGTGAATTCCCAGCAAAATAAACACAATCTTCAGAACCATCCACAAGTGACAAATCCGCTAACAGACGAGAAATCACAAGAAATCAGATGATGTATGAATCTGAGCAGACACTCCATCACGCTGATATAATCAGAGTCGTGTCTCTGTGATATATGTGGGCTCATAAAGCGTCACTCACACAGAGGCAGGTCAGATATTTTGGGGATGAGGAACTCCTGGCGCAGGAGCCGCAGCTCGTCGTGTCGGTCCAGATATTCTGCTACACTGAGAGACGTCAGACTACAGCCGAGCTCCTGAGAGACCTTCGAGATCATCTGCTGCACGCTCTCCATCATCAACAGCAGACTCTGAGCAGACAGACTTCACAGACCTGCAGGAGTCTTCAGCAGAGGCCCACACGCTCTCCAGCTCTGCACTCTGACCCCTGAGCAAACATCAGACCTGAGCTAATGATTTCTAGAGGTCTGCAACATTTCCTGATTTCCACTCAGAAACTTCACACACACACACACACACACACTTCCTGGTTCTTCAGTTCATGCATGTATCTGTACATGATCTCACTTCTGCTTTCAGAGTGAATCTGAGCATGAGTAACATGACCCTCGCTGCTTGTTGTTGTTCTGTCTGATGCCTGATCAGAAATCATAGCAGGTGAAGAAATGAATGTCTTTTGTTATGGGCTTACAGTACAGTCACACATGTCATACATGCTACGAACAATTTAGTTATTGTATGGTTCTGCTGCCTGCAATTCAAAAGAGATATACTTTATATGCAAGATAAATACAATCATATGAATGAGAATACATGCAAACAGATATTTATGACTGAAGCATGTAACTGAATATTGACGATTGATTTTGTTTTGTACTTCACTTTGTGCTTTTTTAATTGTTCATGGTCGGAAAAAAACAAAACGACTGGTTCCACTTTATCCTACAGCACACACCTGAACTTACCTGAGACAGTCCAGGATAACACAAGCATAGAATAAGAAGTGCTACTCTTTAATTCTCTGTGGGAGCTGATATAATAGAAGTAGAAGCAAATGTTATGAATGTTTTTGTTTCTGGAATCTACGTTTTATTTTCAGTTTCCTTTTGAATGAACTGCTAAAAACTGCAAGGATTTTCTTCTTTTGACTTGTTTTCCAGAACAAATATTTAAACTTGTTAAAGCAAGACAAAAGCAAGATAACTTACATAATATTGGGTTTTGTTTCCTTGCATATAGAGCATTCATTTAATTAGTTTTGTTTTTATTTTTTATATATATATTTTTTTTAAATCAGACTGAATATCTTTTTGCTACTTGCTTTTTCAGTGTTTTATTCGACCTAGGCTCATTTCTTCAACTCTGTATTTACTGCAAATTTCACAAAAAAGTGAAATGTCCAGAGAGTGGTGCTAAAACACACGTTTAATACGTGACCGTGACATGTTTTCACTACGTTGGTACAAGTATGTATTACAGTGTCTTTATTCAACCTTTTTGTTCAACCTGAAACTGCACCAATTCTTATGCATATGCGTTCTTATGCGTTTTTTCAGTTTAGAGGCATGTATTTACAATAAGCCTATAAATAATAAATATATATAGACAGTGCCCTCACACTAAAAGTGGCAGCCTTGGTAAATCTGAGCAAAGGTGGTTGTGAAAATAAATCTGCATTGTTAATCCTTTTGATTTTCCATTCAAAAAAATTACATTAAAGTAAAACAATTGAAATGGGGAGAAAATCTCATTGTAAAAACTAAATGTTTTTCTCCATTACTTGTTGACCACAATTACTGGCACTGAAGAATTTCCAATCAACAGAAAATGTTAGGAAGTTGCCTGGAAGAGGACGTGTGTCTCTATCCTCCTAATACACAGAGGGGAGTAGAGTTTGAGTGGATAAAGACCCTTCAAGGACCACAGCTGGAGATCTGCAGAAAACAGTTGAGTCCCAGGGTCAGAAAACCTTTAAAAATATAGTCCAACAGCCAACAGCCAATCAGCACATGTTGTTCAGGAGGGTTTAAGAATTCTTCTATGATCAGATAAAACTGTGTGTTTGGTGAACACTGGGATAAAAAGTACTCCATGTGTATAATGAAGTGTACTGCTGTGTTGTTGATGTTGTGGGTCTATATTTCTACATCATGTTTAGACACATGGCATCATGGATTCTATCAAATACCAACAGATAACAAATCAATAATTCACTCTTATAAGTGGTCATGGTTGGGTCTTCCATTGGGACAATAATCCAAATAGAATAAACACAAGAATTAGTCACTGAGCACAGAAATGAAGCTTTTGCCATGACTGTCCCAGTCCTCTGACCTGAACCTGAGTGAGGAGAACTAAAGAGGAGAACCATCATCGTGGAGCTGGTAATCTAAAGGGTTTGGAGGGATTCTGGATGAAGGAATGGACTATTTTCTCTTATCAGGTGTTTCCAAACTCTTCAGGCATTACATGAGAAAACTCAGAGCTGTTATCTTGGGAAAAGGACGTAGCAATAATTGGGTGCCAGTAATTGTGGCCAACATGTATTGGAGAAGAACATTTATTTCATCATGAGTTTTTCAATTGTTTTACTTCAATGGTAGGTTAGAATTGTTTGAATTATTTGAATGAAAGATCAAAAAGATAAACAATGCAGATTTATTTTCACAGCCATCCTTTGATCAGATTTACCAAGTGTGCCAATATTAGTGGAGGGCACTATATATGTTACTAATGTGTCACACTCATTTGCTTAATTTTAATTCAGCACATATTCTTTAATAATCAATCAGCAAGTAATTCCTCAAATAATACAAAATGGCATAAAATCTACAGTAGTGGTTGTGTCTTACATATACAGTATCAGTAATCTATAAACATACCTGTCTGTTGGGCATTCAGTCAGATGATGATGATGAAGATGAAGATGGATTCTTTGAGTTGATCATGTTCACTCTCTCAGACTGTCCCGAGTCTTCTTCATATCCAGAGCACTGTTGTTCTGTGTGAAAGTTTCCATTATGTCCGACTGAATGACCGATCCGCATGACTGACCATTCACTGAACATCCTCTACAATCAAACAACCACAAACTGACAACAATCAGATTGTCATCATCTAATAATTTTTTGAGTATAAATAGCACTGATATGTGACAAGTGGAATTGAAAATGTACATGCAATTAATATTTACTATGGCGTCAGATATAACTGGAGATGGATTACAATAAACAGCTGCAGCTCTGTTACTGAATGGAAATCTGGTCCTGCTTTATATTATACAATGCGCTTATTGAGTACATACATGTTTTTTTACATTGCACTTATATTTTTAAAAAGTAACCAATCATTAATTTCTATAATTACATTTATAGTTACACTGGTGACCAAACCTTAACTGTCTCTTAAACCCACCCATCCCACCAAAACTGTCCCTAATAATCACCTAAAATAAATTGTGACCGAATATCTGAATCAAAAATTGCATTTCATTGCACTGATTCTCCAATTTTTTTTCTTTTAAAAATTCTCTTTTCTTTTTTTGTTTTTAATAAGCCCTTTAAAGAGATGTGAGAAGTGTCGAGCAGTGTGTGATAACGTTATGTTAAACAAAAGATGGAATGTCAAAGAGATAAGTTATATAGATACGTTCAGTGAGTGTGATTGGCTCAGCCTCACCGCTCTGCTCTTCTCCTATTGGCTGGAGTGCCCCTCCCTGGGTTTATAACAATGAGCGGTAGGTGAAGGAGACACACAGCTGCAGCTCCACCAACTCAACAAGATGGTGAGTGACATCACTTCCTTTCACTGCCTCACTATTCTATTCTATTGTTTTCTGTAAGTGTCACAGTGGCTCAGAGTGTTTGTGACCCGCAGTGACCTGTTCGTTGTGTTTAATCAACAGCATTAACTGATGAAATCGCTGTTTCTTCTGGAAAATCACACCAGAAGATAATTTGTTGAACGAATTAAGAAATTATTATTCAGTTGAATTGTTATGTTATTAATTAAGAAACTGTACGAAATAATCCAGAATGAGCTTCATTTTAAAGACTTAAAATAAAGGTGCTTCACAATTTGTGAAGAACAAAATGTGAAGAACCTTTTAAGCACCTTTACTTTAAGTGACTTACTAATTATTATTAATGAACCTGGAAATGTTAGTACATGCTAATATCATGATTTCAATGCATAAAAAACAGCCACAAACACTTAAATATACATACAAACAAACTTCATCACACATGAGGCTGATCATCATCAGAGTAATATATTCACCTGCTCATCTGCATTATTATATACACATATTATAGCCATCTAAACTATTGAATAACATCTTGAAATATAAGCATGATGCAAATCAAACTGAACTTTCTTCAGTCTCCAGCATTCACCTCACTCAGGGTCTGTATGTCAATGTTTGCTCTCTGGATCTTCCTGTTCACCTCTTTATGACTTTATTATCAGCGGTTTATCATTAACATTGGGTTCGGTTGCTCTGATAACACATTCTGTCCAAAAACTGTTCCTCTTATCGACAGAACAGCAGGTTAAACAGTAATACATCATCACTGAAGAATAAAAGACCATGCGAACCCCTCACAACTGTGTCTATCTCAATTATATCTATTATATTGTGCTTTCAAGCTGAAAATGTGAGAGGCTTGAATTGTTCACATGTTTTTCGCTGTCTCTCTCAGGTGTTCACTATAAAGGACATGAGCTTTAAGTCCGGGATGGAGATGAAGGTCTCTGGAAAGATTAAACCAGGCTGTGATGCGTACGTATTCTGTTCAACCTTGAGAAACAAGGATTTAATTAACCGTTCAGAATGTTCAAACTTTGATATGTTCAGTCTGTTTATATCTGCTTGTGTGATAAAATCAGCCACAAAATCAGTCCAGATGATCACTACGTATACACACAACAGCACTTCAGATTACTAGATTGTGTTTTTTTAAGTAACTGTATGTATATTTTGTACTATCATCGAAACATTATTATCATTTTTGGTTTTGGTGTTGTTTGAATATTTCATCTTATATTCTATGCTTTCACAACTTAATTAATAGCATTAACAATTAAATTTAGTTACAGTTTTAGTGATATTTGGGGTATTTATATACGTGTATACACACACTTATATATATAAATATATATATATATACACTCAGATTTCTAGAAATATATTTATAAATACACAAATATATGGTAAGTTGACAAGTAAAAATTGTCCTATGGTGTGACTAAAAACTGAACATACATATAACATTAGAAAAAAGTATAAATAGCATGCGAGAAATTTATCTTCAGAGCTTTTATTTTTTTCATTTGCTTTATTATTATTTTTTTTTTTTTACATTTACAAGCAAGAATCTGTCCATGCATGTGTCACAGCATCTGTCTCTGTCCTCAGGTTCTCCATCAACATCGGTCACGACGCCGATGCTATCGCTCTTCACTTCAACCCTCGCTTTAGCAGCAATGTCATCGTGTGCAACTCCAACCAGGGCGGCTGGGGAGACGAACATCAGGAGCCCTGCTTCCCTTTCCAACAGGGCGCAGAGTTCAAGGTGAGCGCCGGTGACCTCTGACCTCATCCACACCGCAAGAGAAATCAAACTAATTGAACAATCACATGTTCTCCTTATTTGACCTTTTTGTGCTTCACAAGATGCTTTACTTTAATATTTCTGGATTCTTGACATTTGTAAAGTCTAAGTCTCCACACACACGTATTAAGCTTTAGATGAGGCTTCATTCTGTGTCTTTATCTGTGCTCTTTGACCAGTTCTCCAGTGATTCTGTATCTGGGTTAGTTGCCCAGCTTTAGTCTTTTGACAGATTACAGAAACTCATGACACACTGAGTCATAAAGCGTCATCCTTTGCACATATTAACCACTGGAGCAATAAACCGCCCACTGCTGAGAGCTTTGAGGAGGAATCACTCGCTTACAACAGCTTCTCATGAACTCTGTCCCCAGATTCATGTTTAGAGAGGTCACCAGTCTCATGACATTTACTATAAATAAAGATGTACCAACGCCACATTACTTAATTTTGAGGAAAAAAAGTGTGTTGCAAGATATAAACTTGATATAAACTGAAAAGTTGCAATAAGCTTTTTTATTTATTTTTTTTTTGTGGCAAAATTCGGAGATTTTCTCACAATTACACTAACAACATTTCTCTTTTCCCCACACCATGTAATAAAAATAAATAAGGAATGGTTTTTTTTGCACAAAACTGTTTGTATCTATCACTCTCTATTCTAATAATGAATCTGAAATGCAAGAGCAGCAGCAGTAGTGTTTGTGGTTAGTTAGTGCTAGTTACTGTGATTCTCTACACCGGTTAAAGAAAGACATCTTACGCACACTTGATCTGATACAGTGACATTTAGATGTTTATGAGTGTGTGAATCTGACCCACAGCTGTTCATCAGCTTCACCAACGACACCTTCTACATCAAGCTCCCAGAAGGCACCATGATGAGCTTCCCAAACCGCTTCGGTGACGACGCCTTCAAACACGTGCATGTGACGGGAGACGTGAAGATCTCCAGCATAAAGGTCAAATGAGCAGGACGGTGATGTTCTCCTGTGGTTCCTCACTCCACTGAATGTACCAAAGATTGTCAAATAAATCCACTGACAGACTCGCTGTTCTTTTGAGTGTTCTTGGGGTTCCAGAAGGTTCTCTTTCAGTCATGATCAAGCTGCAGCTTCAAAACGGTCAAAATGTCAAAGTGTGACAGTTGAAAAAAAATAAAATTAATAAATAAAAACTTTTAAAATTCTTGATATAGAGCTTAGTTTAGGAAGTTACAAATTCATATAGTTAATTTAGAAGGTATTAATTTTGAAATGAGTATTTTTTTTTATTATTATTATTCTGAATCATTTATAGAAACTTTAATAAATTCATCAATAGAAAGAATGAAAAACAGAGAAAGACTTATGCAACGAAGGTGCCAGCAATACCAAAATATGATATTTCTTTAACAGAGCATTCTTGAAATTCTAATAAATCAATGCATGCAAAAAGTCAAAAGTAGGCTTTATCACCAAATTACTTGTAAGAGACTGTGTGCAACTCCAACTACATGTAGAGTACATGGAGGAGATGGGGAGGAGGAGGGATGCAGAAAGAACTAACAATGGAAGTCAGAGATTGTATTTATACTCTGATATTAATTGGAGGATTAGATGGGTGTAATAACTTCACTTTTAGTTTCACTGCTCTGGTATAGTGCATGTGACTACAAATGACTTTATATAGCTGCAATTAAAGAACTGATGACAAAACCCCTGTGAAAATAATCTGAAATATATATTTATAAGATGAGAAAGCTGAACGCTCTCCATCTGAACCCAGTGTGTGATTTCACATCTGTTAGAGAACTCATTCACAGAATCATTTAGCAATGCTTTTACCCTGCTTTGCTTTACATACGAGTTCAGTTCTGAGTTACAGGATCTTCAGGATCATTTACAGAACGACGCGAAAAGGCCGGAGCAGGAGCTGAGGAATGTGACGGACAGAAATCAGATTCCACACACACACTCTCTCTTCATAGTGTAATGGTGTTTCTACTGTACAGACTGTATGTGGTATTGCCCTACACCTAAACCTACCCCTTACAGGAAACACTACACACTTTTACATTCTCAAATAAACACCATTTAGTATGTTTTTAAGCCTTTTGAATTACGGGGACACTGAACATATCCTCATAAAACACCTTGGTATTGTAAAACCTGAGTCATACCCATGTCATTATACACATAAACCCACACACACTCTCTCTCTCTCTCACACGCACACACACGCACCACTAAAAGAGCTGAACAGCCACTTGTCTTAATCATAATAGGTAAATTTACTTTATTTAGCTTGAAATTCTACTAAATAGACCTCAGAAGAGACAATAAACTCATAAACCATCTGCATGTATGAACTTTATAAACCCACAGGTACAAAGAAATAAAAACAAGCACCATAAATACTGTCCATCAGTGTAATATTCAAATACAGACTCAGACTATAGAGAAAACTGGTCCTCGGGTCCGATCTGATATTTCAACAGCTTAAATGAGGATAAATGCAGATCATAAAATTCTAACCATTAACCAGTGAACTTGCATTATAATGTAAAAATAGTGAGCAATTTATGAATAAATAACTGATACACCACCCTAACAACTTTTAAAAGGGAAGAGAAAACACTTCCTAATTCCTTCTTCTTCTGCTGTTGATGTCAAATGCTTGTGTCCAAACAGTACTTCTGATGCTTGATTACATACTGTTACGTAATACGTACTGATCTTTTTTTTTTTTTTTTACACATATCAATATTAATATAGAAAAGTTACTATTAGGTCACTATGACCTATTGGTAGACTAATCAAGCAACATTGATCTGTTTGTTTGATATATCAACCAATCATGTGAGCCTGGGGTGGGGCTAACTTTCTAACTGACCAATGACAGGTGAGGGGGAGTGTTTGAGAAACCTCATTTTCTTTGCAATTCTGTTGGTGTGTTTTTCTTGCTTTTGTGCAATAAACAGTTTTAGTAAAGTCGAGTGTAAAATACAGAACTGAAGCAACACCAGCTGAAATCCATAAACAGTGGCGGGTTGCATAAACTGCTTAGACTAGTTTTACAAGTTAGTCACGTAGCTTTCGCTTTAAGACTGGGCATAACTTTAAATCAGTTACATCAAAACATAGATGATTTCCCCATTCCTTTTTGAGCAGAAAGATATCAAGTGCTGTCAAATGATTAATCGTGATTAATCACATTTCAAAATAAACTTTATGTTTACATGTGTATGACGTGTATATTTATTGTGCATATATACACACATAGATATAAATATATAAATATTTCAGAAAAATCTGTCATGTTTATATATTAAATATATTTATTTATAATAAGAATTATATGAATATAAATCTAAACATGTAAATACTTTTAAAATATGCACTGTATGTGTACATAATAAACATTCACATAACACAAACATATATTATGCAAACTTTTGTTTTATTTTGGATGCGATTAATGGCAATCAATCGTTTGACAGTACTACTAGGAATCATGTCCATGATTTTTTTGCATGTTCACATGGCTAATGCAACAAAAATCACCAAGTGTCATCACTATCTGGTGAAGCAAAATGAAATAATATTCAAAATGAAACACAGTCTTAGCAGTCATAGTGGCAATGTTTATGCAACTGGACCCAAAATTTGCAAATCTCTCTTGAAGTCATCCTACATGATCTTGGATGGGGTTGACCCCTGCAGCTGACCCCTGGTCCCCTCGACTCGCCCCCGATGACTGACCTCTCTGGGCCATGTAGTCACTGTAGTTGCGCGTCAGCAGCGTATAAAGCAGCGGATTGACACAGCTGTTTCCGTACGTCAGGCAGGTGACAAAGAAATTAACGTAGGTGTGGGCAGCGGCCGACAACGAGCGGAGCGACTCGGACAAGAAAAGCTTGGCAATTTGCCAACCCCAGAACGGCAGAAAACAGGCCCAGTACGCCACCACGATGCAGAAGATCATCCCCACCACCTTGTGCTTCAGACGGCGCCTGCGAGTGGACGATGAGGATCCGTGAGTCAGTTTAGCCTGGGCGGCCCAGTAATGCCGGGCGAGACCCGCGTAAAGCCCCACCATCAGCAGACCGGGCAGGAGCATGCTGGTGAAGAAGAGCACAGTCAGATACGCCTTGAAAGCCTCGGGCGTCCACGTCGGGAAGCAGATGCGCTTGACGAGGCCCACCGTGATGGGACGTCCCTCTCGGAGACGGATCATCACCATCATAGGCAGTGTCAACACAAACGCCGCTCCCCAGATCCCCAGCGCCATCAGCCAGTGATTACGAGTGGTCGAGCGGCGGGCTCGGAAAGGAGCGGCCACGGCCCGATAGCGCTCTAGACTCATGGCCACCAGCACAAAGACACTGGCGTGCATGGTGAGCAGATCCAGACTCAACAGCAACCTGCAGCCCATTTCCCCGAAGAACCAGTCGTGAGCGAAGTAGGTGCAGACCACGAACGGGATGGTGCCCAGATAGAGCAGATCCGCCGCCGCCAGGTTAAGGATAAAGACGTACATGGAGCCGGCGCGCCGTAACGTGGCTGACCGCATGATGGCGAGGGTGTAGAGGTTTCCTGTCATGCCCAAAACACACATGGTGACGAGGGTGGCACCCAGGAGCGGAGTGACCCAAACTACTCCAGTGCTTCCGGCTGTGGTGCTGCTGTTGGGCGAGTTACTCATCATAACAGGATCTGGGAGAAATATATCAGTTGAAATGTTTGAGCTGAATTGGCATCGATGGTTTCAAGAAGAACTTCTAACATCCATTGGATCTTTCCAAAGCACAAAACGTCCTTTATAGTGGTTAATAAATATTCCCCACAATGATGTCAAAAGTGGTTCTTTTAAGAACTGATCACTGAAATCTTTCCATAATCACTCTTTTGTGGCATCAATGCTGTTGGGCCAGTTTACTCATCGTAAGAAGATCCCGAAGAACAACATCAATTCAAATGTTTCCTGATAAAACTTGTGGCATCACTCTTCCTAATACAAGAATTTGGAAGAAATAAATGAATGTGTTTTCTGTAAAACTGAGCTCTTCTTCCACTTCTTTATTGACATTGATGGTTCCGTGAATAACCGTTGACATCCATGAAACTTCTCCAAATGCATTTTATAGTAGAAAAAGTTCTTCAAAACAAAAAGATTAATGAAAAGTTCCCAAAATGGTCCTTCTGTGGAATTGCTGTGAAAAACACCTTTTGGCAGGTTTAGTCATAAGAAAGCTTTTACGGAAAACAGACAGAGAAGCTTCTTCAGACATCACAGCACCAAATGAATACGGAGCAACAGTTTGACAAGTCCTTCTGTAAGAAGTCCTGAACATACCCATGATCCAGCTGTGGATTGTGGTCAAATAAAGCTCCGTTTATGACCAAACAGACATTGCTCTGATGTTCCTGGCTGTATCCATGCAGCTCAGAGTGTTTGCCTTCAGCTCTTCTGTATGCGTCCTCGTTTCTGTTGTGTCTGCTGGTTTCTCTCGTGTCTGGCTCCTCTCTCTTTCTCTCAGGTGGGTGCGATGTTTAGTGTTTGAGCGTCTCTGAACACCCTGGTGCCGTTTCACACACCCCGATCATGAGCAGCACTCAATAATCTTCCATTCACACTGACATTCAAACACACAGCACACATACGTGCACTAATATCCTCCTCCAGCTCACATCAACAATCAAATGAAGACCTCAAACACATAGTTAGACCAGGACTTTATTAAAAAGCTGCACTAAACTTTGAGGGATCATAATACTACAAGAAAAGACAATTCTGTCACCCTCATGTTGCTCCAGAATCGTCTCTTTAACTGTAGCTCTGAAATCTAATCTGTGACCATGTTTCCTTTAATAATATTCTGGGATATGGGAAAAAAATTACAATGTGATAAAAAAATGAAGGGGTGTGAATATTTTTGCAAGACACATGATGGATAGTTTTATGACACTTGTAATGCTTTTTGGTCCTTTTTGAGGCTAAATGTGTCACTATCACCTGTTATTGTATGAAAAAGAGCAGCGTTAACATTCTGCTAAACATCTTTCGTAAGACCGGTTTGGAACAACATTAGGGTGAATAAATGATGACAGGATCTTTTTTTTTTTTTTTTATCCTTTTTGGTTGAAATGCCCCTTAATGTGTGAATAAAAAGAAGTTTAGAACTAAAGAATTGACTTTCACTTAAAATGTGTTAAAAATTGTGTTAAATAACTCAATCTCACCACTAGATGGAGCCTTTTATCCTTAGAAAATAGCAGAATTAAGGGGAAAAAAAGGAAAAAGCAGACATGCAAATATAATGATATGGGGACAAAATATTTTGAGTTTCAAGATCTAATAATACAGAATCATAGTACAGTATATAAACAAACACTTAGTGTAAAACAACTTAAAAACATTCGAGGCATGTGCTGTGATATCCGTGGCGGGTCTGCTGCAGAGGTCACAGGAGAAAGGTCAGAGGTCACACTGAGTGCTCCAGGTCCATCAGTGTTTGTGTTTGAAGTAGGCCTCCACTGAAAAACACAGCAGCACTTGTGATGTTTTAATACGAGTGTGTGTGTGTGTGTGTGTGTGTGTGTGTGTGTTTGTGTGAGTGTGTGTGTGTGTGTGTGTGTTTTACCTGTGTACTCCTGTGGGCTCATGGGAATGCTGATGATTGCATTGAAATGGCTCATCCAGTCCTTTTGCTCCGTATCCGTCTCACAGGTGAACAGGAAGCTGCGTTCAGGCGTTTCTATGGTGATGGCGTACTGCCACGCCCCGTTGTAGTGTGTTCCGGCCGGGAGTCCGATCGTGACGCGGTATCCGTGATCTCGGTGCCCCAGGAACACCTCGCCTTTAGCAAACGCATCCTGCCAGACACAGCGGAGAACTCGCTTTATCACACCGCTGCTTCTCATTCCTATCATGCATCACTTGTTCTGCAGACACTATCGTAACTCTGTACTGTGGTTTAACTTCCAGAACAGTTCTGTTATACAGTACTGTCTATTTACTGTAAATGGGTGTTTTGGCAAACAGGCGAGGGTTTATTTACAGTATGGTGACGGACATCATGAAAAACATGAAGTGTGCTGTCTTGTGTATAAACTTCTCATTTCTTTATACAGATTCTTCAATTCATGTTAATTCCTTTATGTAAGAATAGTTGACTCAAAATATATCCATGTGCTTTTTTCCAATCATCAGCCAGATTTCAGTTTAAACGCATGTAAATATAAAAAGGAAAGTGTGTCGTTTTATTTATTTTTATTTGTTTTTTTTTGTTTTTTTATTTTAAAGTTTCTTTTGTCTTCACTGTCAAAAAATCTCTTAATATAGTCATTAACAATGGCATGCACACTGATAATTTTTTCAAGTAAATTCTATATTTACTGCAGTTTACTACCAATTTATTTAACACCAATTTGTTTATATTTCTTTGCTTACTCATTTGGATGTTTACTAACCAAAAAAGAAATTGGTTGAATTGAACAGAGGACTGATTCACCATATACTATACCAATTCAAAACATTATTTTCAAAATATAGACATCTTACCAGAGGGTCTTTGAAGTACATGAGCCGCCGGTGATCCAGCGTGAACCAGCGCTTCTTAAAGCCTTCTGTTTGCTGCAGAAACACAGCAGCTCAACAGCAGTGTCAATTCAAACAGACCTCCTTAACGTACCATCCTAGTCTTATGATATTATTTACTGCATTCATTTGCTTTATTAAGCAGTATAAAAGCTGGTCATTCTTACTAAATAATCATTACAGGAGGATCAGGAGCAGACACAGTACATAAAACAAATGCTCCTATGTATGAAATAACAATCAAATCACATCTTGAAGAATAAAATCAAAGCCAATCCTAAATTATTTTCTGTAATTCTGTTTTGTTCAGAAATGTCCCACTGCATTATGATTGCTCTTTTCTGCTGTTGTTAAATACACTCAAACCACTTTTTACTGGTGGATGAGAACAGCAAAACAAAGGAAACTGGCATATTATACCAAAAAAAATATTCAGACATATTTTGGCACATTTTCTGGCATATTTTGCTTAAGTGTTTTACTTTAATTGCTAATGCGAACTTTTTCCACCACAGACTGAACACAATGAAGCATTGCTTAGTAACTAGTTGAGGTAAATTGGTAATATCTAATTGTGTTATCTCACATTGTGAAGATAAATGAGTTCTGACAGTTCTTGTCATATTTCATTACCATTTATGAATAAACTATAATAATGCAAGAAATTCAGAAGGTGTCAGAATAAATTTTGGTTTGACTGTACATTGTACAATAAAGCTTTCAAATGCATTGCAATGCTTGCTAACGCTTTATTTTAGGTGTCCTTGTTACACGTTTCATGCATCTACTATTATAATAACAATAATTAAAGCAAGTAACCCTAACCTAAAGCAGAATTCTAACACTAACTAAACTGTAAGTAAATGTAGTTGATTAATATTACTCCGTACACTGTAACAGCTGTACACAGTTACACAGTCACTCACCCGAGGGCCGGTTTTCTCCATGTATCCCTCTTTGAGAAAGCTTCGTGTCAGTTTGGGCTTCAGCTGAGCAGAAAGAGAAGCTGTGAGTGACGTCACAAACTCAGGTGAGGAACCGAAACGAGCGAGGTGTTTCAGGACTCACCTCAGCGTCCGTGGCTCCGGGAAATGCCACCTTCAGATAATGCAGCTGCGCCGCCCGGATGGAGTTAAACCACTCCACCACCTCCTGATGGACACAGAGAGACAGAGACGTGTGTCAGAGAAGCACGTACACGACCAGTCTGGAGAGTGCAGTAAGAACAGTACATCTGAATATGTGTCATTACTCCAGTCTTCAGTGTCACATGATCTTCAGAAATCAGAATAATATACTGATTTACTGCTCAACAAACATTTCGGATTACTATTATCAATATTTAAGACAGGATTAAATAGAAAAGATAATAAAGATATGTGAGCATGTACATGAATATAGAAAGCTAATTCTTTTATTTAGCAAGGATGCTTAATGTAAAATAATTAAAAATGATGAAGAAAATGTGTATGTTATAAAATAATTCTATTTCAGATAAATTCTGTTCTTCTAAATGTTTTTTATTTATTTATTAAAGAAATCTGGGGGGGAAAACGATTTGCTCAGCTGTTTTAATAATGTTAATGTTAATCACAAGAATGGGATGCATTTTAAAATATGTTCCATAGAAATAGAAAATGGTTATTTTAAAAAGTAAAAATATTTAAAAATATAACAGCTTTTGCGTGTTTGTGCGCGCGTGTGTGTGTGTGTCTCACTCTGCTGCTGTCGTGGTAGATGAAGATGTTTCGTGTGATGTTATCTTTCAGGTAAGTGATCTGAAGGCCGTTGGGGTTTCCGATCTTGTCTGGCTGGAAGCAGGCGTTAATGGTGTCCACTTTAATAACAGCTTTGGGTTCTTTAGCCTACAGTTACACAGATACAACGTTAAAGACTGAGTGTGTGTTTGTGTATAATGCATATCATTTTCATAATTTCATTGTATCCTCAGACAGCGTGACTTGAGCTCAGAGCATTAAGGGTGTTTTTGCCACGACACTATTTCTCTGTTTTGTTTAGTATAAGGTCAAAGTAAATCAATAAATAAATAAATAAAATTGCATTTTGCTAAAACTAAATCTAAAACCATTAAAAAAGGTATGTAATAAACAGTATATGATATGACTTAATCAGCTATTCTGTTTCATTCAGAAATGTCACATTGCAGAAGAAATGCATTATGACTGCTTTTTCATGTTCAAGTTATTAAATAAATATCATAAAGATTTTAAAAGTATTAAAGTATCATAAGTGCTATTAAAACGGTAACACTTTACAATAAGGTGTCATTTGTAAACATTAGTTAATGCATTAATTTACGTAACAAACAATGATCAATGCATATTACAGAATTTATTCATCTTTGTTGCTGTTTGTCATTTATTAGTTCACAGTGCATTAACTAATGTTAACAAGCACAGCTAGTGATTTTAATAATGTATTAGTAAATGCTGAAAATAACATTAACTAAGATTTATAAATGCTGTAGAAGTATTGTACAATCTTAGTTCATGTTAACTAATGTTATCCGCTACATGTGACACTCACGTCTAGTTTAGTGTAGTACTTTAGTGTGCCGTCCCTCAGAGACAGGACAAACCGTCTGTTGAAGAACTGTCCGTTGTCCCGCCCCCTCTTCATTAGCATGCCATCTCTCGTCTCTGTGATTGGTCAAATGAGCATGTCAATCATCAGGAAAGGAAACAGAAAGCAAGTATTCAGAGATTCTGTCACTGACACACACTGATACACACACTCTCTCTCACACTCTATCACACACACACCGTCCTCGTAGATCAGCTTCTTGCCGCTCTCCATGAACTCCTGCCTCTCGTACTTCGCCCGAATCCACTGCTCCTTCAGCACCCTGAAACACACACACACACACACACATACACACACTTACAGCAGGAGAAACTCACTGGAGAACAGCAAACCTGACTGCAGTGAGCTCAATAACACTGAACTATAACTATAGGAATAAACTCGACTCTAGCACACAGAGAGAAATAATCCATCATCTGACTGACAGGGAAAGTGAACAAACACTTGCACTGCACTCTAACATGCTTGTTGGATAAAATATATATATTATACTCAAAATCAAGAACTGCGCACAAAATGCCTCAAATCTTCAAAACATCACAAACACATATCAAAAGCAAACATTTGCATTTCCTGTTAGATGTGTGCGCTACAGAGAAAAAGGTTGAGAATTAAATCGATGATAAACAGTGATATTAAAGAAGACTCTGAATAAGAAAAAGGCTTTGATAAGATATTAAATGAAGCTGCAGAGAATATAAGATGACATTTCCATCTGCATCTGTGTGTTTGTGAGGTGACACTCACTGGCAGTCTCTGTGTGTGGGTTTGTAGTAGTACACTGGGAGGACAGCTTCATACACGGCGCTCATGGCATCGTTCCCTCGCTCAGACATGAACTACACACACAGACAGAAACAGCTGGAACTCAGGCTCAGTTATAGTCAACATATAAAGTTCCAGAGAGAAATAACATGAGCACCATAAATGTATCATATGACTCACATGTGCTATATTATCCATAAGTCATGTGACCATTTGTTTGAGGAACAGACAAAAGTTTAGCTCGACAGTCACAGTAACTATAAACAGTTTGGTTACACTTTACAATTAGGTTCATTAGTTAACATGAAATAAGGATGAATAATACTTCCACAGCATTTATTAACAATATTTATTAGCGTTTACTAATGCATTATTAAAATCACTAGTTGTGTTTGTTAACATTAGCTAATACACTGAGTTATAGTACTTTTGTGAACTAATGTTAACAAAGATGAATAAATACTGTGATAAAGGTATTGTTCATTGTATGTTCGTGTTAATATATTAACTAATGACACTTTATTTTAATATGGAAAAGAGCTGCATGATTTTCCAAACTTTCTCCTTTTGTTGCTCCATTAAAAAAATAAAACGGAACAGATCAGTGTTACTGTGAACTAGAACTAATGTCTGAAATAAAGCTGAAACAACCAGTGCTGTCAAAGGATTAACTGCAATTAATCACATCCAAATTAAGATTGTGTGTACATAATATATATATATATATATATATGTGTGTGTATATTTATTAAGTACATATAAACAAACGCACATGCAGTATTTTGAAAATATTTACATGCATTTTCACACACACACACACACACACACACACACACATATATATTTATATGCATGACACTTTTCTCTTAAATATATACACGCATGTGTGTATTTATATATACATAATAAATATAAACATTACACTCATTACATATTATGTACACACAGACTTTTATTTTGAAAGTGATTAAATCACAATGAATCGTTTGACAGCACTAGTGTAAATATTTGATGAAACACTTTATCTTCAATATGTATTTAAAAACAATCCATAAGATTAAGAAATGTTGTAATAGCAATACAAATATGAAAGTGTTTCCAGATGTATGATTATTTTCTGAATATATCTTAAAAAATACCTGAACTTCTGAATCCTCCCAGCGTGAGAGTCGGAGAGATTTGACTTTTCCGAGATTGGGAATACTGCGATGGATCCCGGAGCAGCCCAGACAGATGAAGACCCCGAGAGAACAGGAGCCCCATTCTGGATCTGAGAGAGAGATTATAAATAATGCACATTCAGTCTGACTCTTCTGACACACACAACAGTGAAGATGTAATCTTCAGGTTTTCCAGGATAAACATCACTCTGGCTGATGTTTGTGAGATTGCCTGTAATTATGAGATTATAGCTCTGTTACTGACACACTACAAGAATAAGGAAGAGATACTAAAGACCAGCTTGCATCAGGATTACTGGAAAACAGTTTCAGGAAAAAGATCTCAGACACACACCAGAGAGCAGCGAGACGAGCTTATTAAGAAACCCTGAAGCTGAAGAAACACGGAGCAGGTAAAGAAGAAGAAACACAGCGAGGACATTCCTGCATTATCTCAACACACAACACTGATCAAACAAACCTTCTGCATGCTAGGATTCATCAAGACGAAGATTGAGACCAGAAAATATTCAAAACAAATACTTCACATACTGCACCTCATTCATTCATATTTGTAACGAAAATACAAAAATTAAGTTTTTAAATTATTCATTTTAATTTATTTTTTATGAATTGTTAGCTTTTAATACATTCTTTTCAAACGTGATACAATATAGTGTTTAATGCATTTAATGTTTTTGCTCGTTGTATTTTTATATCAGTTTAGTGCAAGATTATTCTATTTAAACCAGTGAGAGAAATAAGATGTAAAAGTAGTGTACACCTCAAATGTTTGATGCAGTGGATTATGATACTAACTACAACTTTGTTCTGAATACACTCTGCGAACATTAATGAATAATATAAAAATATGCAGATCATACCACATATTATAGCTGAAAGGAGCAGTTCATCCAAAAATGAAATGAAATGAGTCGCAATCTTGTAATTACAGTAATAACAATTTTGCATGAATGCACTCTTAATCTAATTAATAAGTTATACACTGTCTTTGTGTATCTAAAGACTTTGGTTAGGGTTAGTACATGATTTTTACTTGATTGAAATCACACAAGGAACATGAGAACAGTCATGAAGAATGAAAGGGCAACAAAAACGTTCTGTCATCCTGTACGTGTTCTTCATGATGTTCCACACCTGTATGACCTGATGCTTGACCACAAGATATCATACTTCTGAAGAATCTGTTTAGGTTTCCACTGTCTTTCATTTTCTCCAATGTACTGGAAAAGTCAACGGAAACTGAAATCCGGTCAGCAACATTCTTCGTCTCCAGCATCAGGTCATACAGGTGTGGAACATCATGAAGAACACGTACAGGATGACAGAACGTTTTTGTTGCCCTTTCATTCTTCATGACTGTTCTCATGTTCCTTGTGTGATTTCAATCAAGTAAAAATCATGTACTAACCCTAACCAAAGTCTTTAGATACACAAAGACAGTGTATAACTTATTAATTAGATTAAGAGTGCATTCATGCAAAATTGTTATTACTGTAATAACAAGATTACGACTCATTCACATCCATATTGAACTCATAAACATAGTGAGTGACCTGGGAATTTTCTGGGATTTTCTACAGCTTAAACCACACATACAGTACCGCCTTCTGAATAAAAGAGCCAATCACAGGTCGCTAAAGTCATGAGGTCACTGCATAGACATTCCATCTTCTGTGCTATCTCTGCATCCCAGCGTGAGATTAAAATAAGTCAGGGAATAAAATAAAATAATACAAAACATTAAAAACTACAAAACAGATGTCGGATGGTAAAGGGCTTGTTTTGCTTGATTATGACAAAACTGAAGATTAAATGGGCTTATTAATTATGAATATTACACTTTATATTGAATGATGCTCATACAATTGTTTGAAGCAACAGCATGCCATAATTAAAATAAATGAGCTGAAAACACTCTCCCTGCCAACAGGTTTCTTCTTTAAATAAAAAGAGGGGAAATGCACAGAATAATGCAAGGGCACTTGAAACAATGATTTAGGCTACCACTTTGAATGATTCGTTTCTCAAGTGTTGTTATTTATGAAGTATTATTCTTGTCGTTGATTTAAAATGATTGGCAGTTTAAACAGTGACAGGATGCATGTAACTAAACAACAGATGCACTTCTGAGAAAACAGTGCGCCCCAAAGCTTCTGCCACACACTCAAAAGTATACACTTTTTCTTTACAACAACAAAAAGTATATACTTTTAGGGCGTAGTATAAGTAGGCGACAGCTTATGAAAATAGCTGCCTGGAGGCATGACAAATGTGAACAGACTCTCCTTAAAAGGGACTCTGGGTGATAGAACGGTTCTTTCTGTATTTCTTCATGTGTTGCATTGGACAATGTGGAGAAACACACTTCCTGTTTCTTCATCAGTCTTCTCAACCGCTCCCACATCCCCGTCTGTCTCTCTCTAGAAATATGTAGAAATCACACAAAGCCACACCTTCAGTCAATATCTGAAGCCCTTCTTCAGCAGCAGCTCCTGTCCCTGAGCTCTGGAATATCTTTTCTAAACTCCCCAAGTGAATCATCCTGAATCAGAGGGAAAATATTCTGCTGTAGAGTTACTGAAATCAAACACAAAAAGAAAAGCGTGCTAACTGTACGCACAAATGTACTTGTTGTGTGTTTGACGCGCATATAAGGCCGTTTTGATAAATAGTTTTGAACATAAACTCGTGCAGCATCCGGCCTCCTGCAGTCTCTCATTACACAGGTATGTCTGGAAACGCAAGCACGCACTTCTTTTCACATTTAAAACGGGGAATTTCCTATCTGACTTGACGAACTCTCCTCAGTAGCGCGTATGATGATGTGAATGAACTCAAATGTCTCGATGTCAAGTCGCCAGAGTGTTTCAGGTGAGTCAGGTGAGTTATCCTCCGCTCGCGCAGGTTCGGTTCCGGTCGATCGGTGAATGTCTGAAGCGTGTAAAGAACAAGAACTTACTGTCGACGCCGCAGTCCGCGCAGCTGCCGTTCCCCGGTTTCTGCAGAACGTGTTTGAGGGTTCTGGCGGCTCGCTCGTTGTCCGTCATCGGTCCGGTGGAGCGGCGGATCGGTGTCTCCTCGGGAGCTGCAGGAGGAGCAGCAGGAGGCGCTGGGCTGATGGAGGTGTTTCAAACATTCGGAAGTGGAGCGGCAGAGCTTGTTCAGACTTGTTGTTCCGCATCAGAAACACCGCAGAATGTGTGTGTGTGTGTGTGTGTGTGTGTGTGTGTGTGTGTGTGGGTGTGTGTGTGTGTGTGTGTTTGTTGTGTGTGTGTGTGTGTGTGTGTG
>JAUMHI010000041.1:527713-584711 GCA_032359435.1 Enteromius unitaeniatus
GATGGATTATCTCAGCAAAGCAGAAGTGCTCACTATCACACATTTAGACTGATTTGTGAACAATGTTTGAGAGAAACGGTAATATTGTGTATCTTGAATGAATTTTAGATCTTTAAGTCCATCTCATGAAAAATGGGAGCAGAAACAAAGGTGTTGCGTTTATATTTTTGTTGAGTGTATTATAAATGATGGATTTTTGTAACAAACTGCAGGATTAGTTTGATCTTTTCTCTTCTCCGGATGTTAACTGATGGACAGGAGTGCCGTGAATTATTGTGATCAGCTGTGTAGACTCTCATTCTGACGGCACCCATTCACTGCAGAGCATCCACTGAATCCTTCAGATCAACTGTATGTAGTTCATGTATTTGAATTTTTTTATTGAAAATCTATAATTACAGAATATACTGATGGTATAAATACCTTGAGCAAGTGAAAAAAGGTGACAGGTCTTAATTTTTTTTTATTTAAAATGTAGTTTACTTTTTTTTTTTTAAGATTTAAATTTCCAAATGTATGTATTTATTTTAGAATTTGAAAGTTATTTATTAATGTATTATTTTAACTGCATTTATTTTAAACGTTTGAAAATTAGAAAACTATTAAATACAACTATTAATATCCATTTAAAAGTGATTGTTTGTATGGTTGAATCAGGAAATTGCTAACTAATTAATTTTATTTTATTTCATTCGTGAGTCATCTATACTGGAATAGATTCTCAGAGTCAAAACTCCAGTTACTCTGACACGCAATCGATCGGTCAACAGAGAGAGAGAAAGAAAGAAAGAAAGAGGACAAGACCATTAGATAAACGACTCCAGAGAGCCAATCACACTCAGACTGAGCCATTATCTCATCATGTCACAGTAAATCCAGACAGACAAACTGAATCAGACACTGACCATCTACAGCTGATGGACCTGCTGCGCGCACACACACACACACACACACACACACACTGGAGGAATGGACACTGACCGTGATGTTATTTCTGGAGGGTTGAGGGCTGTGCTGATGGCTGGCGTGGGCGTTTACACCGCATAGTAACTGGCCGCTGCTCTCTGCTCATTTGCACGGAGTGAAGCACTGAGAAGAGAAACACACACACACACAGGTGGCAGATCTGCTCTGCCCTTGTTTAAACTCATGGAGACAAACAGCGACTGATGGGCTTCCCGCCGTGGCCTCTGCTAGCTCATTAGCATATGTTAATGAGAGCGATCAGCTCACGGTCCAGCAGCAGATGTGGACAGATGTCCTCAAGCACACACACACACACACCTGCTGCATCCATCTGCTGTTCTGATCGGCTCACAGCTCAGGAGATCACCAGTCCGGTCTGTTCTGATCGAGACAATCTTCAACACACACGCTAGTTAAGGCAACAAAATAAACAGACAGTTTGATTCTCAAAAACAGTAAACAAGGTTTGCCATCACAGGAATAAACTCCATAACAAAACCTTTTCTTATGACAAAAAAAGGCACAATCTTACTATTTATACTTTAATATTAACTACATCGGTTCACATGGACTAACAATGAACACCATTTATTAATCTTAATAATGTTTCACTAATACATTTTTAGGAAGTGTATCGATTAACATCATCACTTGTAACAATATATCATTTACTGTCAGTTTGTGTTAGTCAACGAGAACTAATTGTATAAAAACAGGCCAGTTGAGTTTTTCCAAAGTAGTTTGGCATTATGAATAATTAGACAATGATCATTTAGTAGTTATGAATCAAATTATTTGATATTGCTGTTATTTTCTGTAATAAACTACTTTGGTGCTGTGATGTTGTCGAGCGTGTTGAAATCCCAGATCTTCAAAGAGCAGGATCCTCCGACAGCTCATTATGATCTCCTCTGAAGGGAGGCTTCGTTACTCGACTTAAACGAACTGTTCAACCTAACATCAGACTCACGAGATGATTCCTCACAGCAGAAAGACGTCCTCCTGACAGACATCAATGAACCGAATCAAGCACTGACACAACTAGAGGATGTAACTAACTACCAATGCTAACCAAAACTCTGCTGATTCACTGACATTAGTAAAGCAGTTCAGACACTTTATTAAGCTCTTGAATGAGGAAATGCTACAACACGAGAGAAAATGCATGAAAATGCAAGTCCTCTAAACTTCAGAAGAACCAAAGCAGAATTTGAGTTTCATCTAAATGGAAATCTCTGAGATAAGACTGGGCGGTAGACAGAATATTTACTACAGAATTATACTGACATTATGAATAAAGTAAACATTACAATGGTTTAAATGCTTTATATTTGCTCAGAGTTTTATAAAGACCACGTCAGCATCACTTTTGAATGGTTCATTACAATAAATCGATTCCAAACAATCATCTATAAATGTTCAGTGAAGTCATGTGCCATTTACCATGCTTCGACAGGTTTCCGTACAAATATATATATAGGTCAGTATTGCTATGCATTGTTCACTTGATGTATTAAATATCATTCTTGTTTTCATTTAGTCAGAAACATGCCTTGACTATTTAAACTAAAGCTTTTTCTGGCAACAAGAATCATTTGGTTGAAAAAACAGTACTAAAAAGAGTTTCAGAACAAATACATAAAAATCAGAGGTGAATATATATTTCACGTATCATCAAAAGGCTTAAAATATCAAGTTTTCTTTTTAAGTTTGTGACTTTGTGCCCAGTTTTTTAGCACTGTAGATCCAGTGAGAATGATTTGATCACAGCTGGAGTTTTGGAATAAGGACGCTAAAGTATACTACAGAAATTTAGATGCAATCATGCAAATGAATGTGATTTGAGAGTCCTTTACAAACAACTCAGCTGTGCAAAGGAGAAACAAAATCAGTAAAATCATTTCACTGATCTGCCTCCGGTTCAGCATCTCATTAAAGGCCAGAAACATACACACTGATTGTACTCAGTCAGTGATGCAGGTGCAAGAACACAGCAGGACTGAAGGGGGCGATAGAGTGTCCAATTAAAAGTCTGTAAGTGACTGAAAAACCATAAACATAATATTTCTTGTCTTGCCAGCTTGAGTGACGCTGGCAGCAAATCACGTCTCAAACTTGCATGGCATGCACACGAAGGATGAAATGTAACGCAGAGCTAGAGAGAGCGTGTTCATTTTGTTGTGTGTAGTACGTTTTTGGCCTCAGAACCACATGTGATCATGTTTTTAGGGAGATGGTTGTACAAAATGCAAAGTGGAAGACAGAGATGTAAAACTACGCAAGCAAAAGAATGACATTTCACATAACACTTTGAAAATAAATCAACACTTTTTGCCATCTTCACAGTACAGTGACATCATCTCTCATGCATGATTTCCAGAGACAAACATCAGCTCTAATCCAAACCCTAGTGAGTGACCTCGCTGTTTACAGTAGAGATTGAAATGAAACACTCACACATCAGCTCAACATCATGGACAGAAAAGTGCATAAATCTTTCCAAGAACTCATCAACGCCTCAAAAAATAAAGATTTGCATGTATGCATGTTTATCTATGCGAATGCCAGAGCATTTTATGTCAGTCTCCAGAGTTATAAAGCATGAAAAAAACTGCAATGTTGTCTAGCTGGGCAGCTCAGTAGGTTTAGGATCAGAACTCATGTTTCTGCTTCCACACTAGAAACACAGAACATCTAAAAACAAACCCTTCAAGATCCTCAACCATCCTGTAGAGTCCAGCATTCAGTGCGTGTCGTGGTTCGGCTTGAGACGTTTCCTCAGTCAAGTCATTATTCTTAACTACCATTACACTTATAAATTCAGCCTGCAGCTCTAATGATCTGTGGGCGGCTGCTAAAACTCAATCCTCCCACATAAGAATAAAGCGAAAGACACCGTTCTAACGCCACGCTCACGTCACGTCAGAGTTACTGCACGAGATCTGAACACCGACGCAGAAATGATGCATTTCTAGAGTTTAATGATGTTTCATTAGTGTCTTTAGCTGATTTTCAGATGTTTAAACTCTCCTACATTAAATGAAACATAGACGAGAACAAGAGGTGAATCAGCCTTCTGGGTTTGGACATCACTGCTGCAGCGCTACCAATTTACCAAGTCAAGACAGAGCTTTAATAATCTGCTGGTTTCTTGTAAAAGAGTCGATCCAGTACACCAGTACGACATTCATATTTTCCTATTGTAAAACAGTATCACATTAATAAAAAAATTTATATATTTAAAATATATTTATTTCATACTAAGTTTAATTCAAATTTTTTACCATATTTACTGACAGATCACTCGAGACCTACTGATATAAAAAAATGAATTAAACTTTATTTGAAGTATAACCTGTGCACACTGCATATTTCTTTTTAATAAGCCTAAAATGCATGTTAATGTAACTTGGCCTTTAAATGCTAAATATTTAAAGCGTACCTAAAGTATACTTGCAATAGTTCCACTTAAGTCCACTTAAGTACAATCATATATATTTATTAGTCTTCAATTGGACTACGGCACTACTTCTGCACAATTAAAGTGCATTAAGTACAAAATTAGTTGTTCCAATTTAACAGACTTTAAGTGTACCAGTTTAGTATAATAAAAGTACAATTGCATGGGATTTTATTAAGTACATAAAGATGAAAATGTATTTGTAGTATACTGAGCATGAAATAAATGTAATTCGAATCCATATTTATTTTCTCACTAGGACTGAAATGAGCAGTATGTTAAAATTCATAAAACACTTGGCAAAAAGTACCTGGATGACCTTGTGCTAGTGCACACATTACTATCCCATGAGGCCATGGCAAAGTAACAGCCACACCATGCTGGTTTCATCTAGCCAGAGGAGAACTGGCCCCTGACTGAGCCAAGTTTCTCCTGAGGGTTTTTGGAGTTTTGGTTCCTTGCCACTGTCAGCTTTGGCTTGCTTAGTTTGAGACGCTTGACTGATTGCACAGACTCTATCGGAAGCGAGCTCAACTGGATGATGACATAATGAATTTACTTTCACTGGAATTATGACTCTTTGCCATTGCCTTCCTGCATGATCAACACTGTTTTCCTGTTGACACACAATCAGTATATAAAGGTGACTTGACTTATAACAGCACAACTCCATAGGTCACGTAACAAACATGAAGTATGCCCACATCCACACATTGATACAAGAACAAAGAAAGTACGTATTCCTCATCAAACGTAGTACTTGAACACTATCAGATTTCAGATGCACTTCTTATCTTGTTCAGTATTTTGTCTCATTTCCCAGTACAAGCATCCAAACATCCTTGGGGAAAACATGACAAGCTAAATTTAGTCAAGTTTATGCTTTAAACAAGACAATTTGCCAACAATTTTCTCTGAGAAAAAAAAAACATATCCTCCACAGTGTTTTAAGATGCTTTTAGAAGAAAATTACTTTCTCAACCACAGCACTCATTATGGCAGTAATCTCGACATGACATGAACGCAGCACCGTACGGCACCTTTCAGCACTGAACGTGTCACATGCTACACGCCTGGTGTCACCTAAAGGTCGCTACACACTCTGGCTGGTGAGGTTCTTAGTCTGTTTTGCCTATGAATTAATGTACTCAGTTCCAGAACATTCTACGCTACTCCATGACTACTGCATCTCCCCCGAGGCGTCCAGTCTAATGCCCTGAAGAAGAAAAGACACTGTGTTGCTGTGGCTGTGAGCTTCAGCTGGTCAGTAGCATGACAGTGTTTGTGCCATTGGAGATAAAAATGAAGATGAGTTCACGGAAAAGACCAACACTGGATCAAGCCCGCGCATTTCATCTGTTCTTACGGCAGCCAGAACCCACAGTCTGGCTGCATGTCTTAGAGCCAGCAGGGGACGAATCCCTCTCAGTTTCCTCACCTGTTGCTTCAGTCCAAGAATCAAATCCGTACAAGTACCTCTCATCTTTATTCTGGACTGCAAGGCTCCCCTGTACTAAACTCCCAGTGCTGTTGCACTTCTTGGCCAGCGGCGGCGCCAGTGAATCAGGCGGGTGCAGAGACGTCAAAGAGAAGCTACTCAGATTATCCGATAACTGTTCTGGATTACTAGGTCCTCCAGCCCTAACCCTAGATCCAGTGTCTTCATCTGAGGGGTCCTGTTGGATCCAGTTAGGGTTTGTGCAATCACTGTATCTGCTCTGATTCCTGTGGCGCCCCCTGGTGGCCTGGAGGTTGAACAGAGTCTGAGATCTCTGGCTGAGTTCGTGGGTTTGGCTGATCGAGGGTGGCGTAGGGTCTCCTGATGGGGAGATGCCCTCCTCCAGCATGGTCTGCAGGCTGCTCATCGAACTGCCCGTGGCCAGCGAGGAGTTACTGTGGGATGTCTGCAGCAAGAAACCACAAGACAGTCAAGAAAGAGAAGCAAAAGTGAATATAGACTGGGCTTAGTGACCCAGATCTGCAAATGCACATTTTTGTGCGCAACTGCGGGTTTATATAAGTGTGCCGGAAAAGCACTGAAAAGTAAAGCTAAAACATTTTGATTGCCCCAAGTGGCTGGAGCTAGTATAGGTCATAAAACCCCGCCCTCTCAATGTAATCTAATGGAACATGAGGCAAACAAAATAATCAAATTACCCTTTAAATAAATTTGCTTCAAAGATATTTCCATTTCATTTTCGGTCATTCTTAGCATGGTGATGTACGTTGGTGTCATGATTGTGGCCTTGTGATTGGATCTGCAGGAGTTTGGGTGGGATCACGACTGCATAGACTCTAGCTCCAAATGAATTACTACCAAATTACATTGTTTTAAAAAGATGACAGCGGCAATACTGGAATGTTTTTCACTTTACTTTTCTATAGTGGAAGGAAGTGGAGCAGGCTAATTGCAAGTAAACCAGATATCAATGCCAGTTGAATAAAGTTAGGCTCACATCAAATTTCAAAACAGGCAGTGATGTAGAATCAGTGGGAGGGGCTAAACAAGCTGTGCTGTAAAAGTGGTGGGCGGGGCTAAACAAGCTGTGCTCTAGAATTGGTGGGCAGGGATAAATGTAGAAGCAAGCACTGATCTCTGCAGAGAGGGGTTTACTATTACATCCTAAAGTGGCACACTGCACAAAATGTGGTTTTAGCAGACTGGCTTCACTGTAAGTTGTTTTTAGTACAATGATCTGTGACCAAAAGATAAAGGAAATTCTGATTTCACACTCCTTTAAGTGGATGACTGTCCAGAATAAGCTGCAAAATGGATGTAACTTAAAGGTTTACTCCCCCCTAAAATGAAAATTATGTCATTAATTACTTACCCTCATGTTGTTCCAAACCTGTAAAAGCTTTGTTGTCTTTGGAACACAATTTATGATGTTTAGTATGAAAACCGGGAGGCTCATGACTGTCTCTTTTTCTGCCAAACATGTCTGAGTCTATCTACCTGAGACCCCTTCATCCTTACCCTGGTATCTAAACACTTCACTGTAGGCCCGGTTTGAGTCAGAACAGTCGTCTGTCATGTTGTATGAGTGCAGTCTCTTACCTGAGAGCCCATGACCCTGCTGTTGGCCCCTGGGGACCTGAGAGAAGCCCATGAGGCCGGAGACGCATGTCTGGAGCCTGACTGGGCCACTCCGGTGGCTGGGCTGCCTTGGGAAATGGCAGCAGTGGTGGGGTGGAAGAACTCAGCCGGGAGATGAAAGAGAGGTGAAGACATCAGGCTGTCTGCTCCACTGCCATCTGCCACACACAAACCGTCAGTTGTTTCAGCAGAACACAACAGGTGCTTTAATACTACAGCTTCTTCTGCGGGTTCGGCTACGTCTTCATTAAACCGAATACATTTAAAAAGTGTTGATTTTGTTTTAAATAGCTATTTTTCCACAGAAGTAATAGTGAAAGGCCTTGGTTTAACAGATGAGCTAAACGACATGTTTAAACTGTTTCCATTAACAAACTCGTTTTACAAACTTTGATGTTGGCTTACTGTGAATTAATGAGTGTATTCCGATGGTATCAGTCACTCAGTATGTCCCTTTAATGATGTTAAAAGGGTTTAAAATTGATGAACTAGCTTATAAATGTATCCACTTCGTCTCTAGTGCAGTGCATTCCTGAGAGATCCCACCCACCTACGCTTCTGATTGGCTGTAATATTTGATTGATATTAATATTTGATATATGTTAATTCTGTCACATTGTGTCTGGTGTGGACAGCCAAATTGCTTTTCACTGGAATCTTGTCACATCACTTAGTTAAGACACCGTGTAAGCAGAAATGTTACATTTGAAATGTTTTAAGGTCATCCAGACCTCACCCGCAACCAGACAGACAAATAGAGATCTAGGTTTAATTGTAAGAACGTTTCTGATGTAAATGGCCCTTCAGAGAGCCAAGCACACAGATGGAGCCTGACCTCCGCGGTGAGCTGGAGACCGGAGCCGATGACCCATCTCACGCCGAACATCCCGTCTGTCTCGCCCTGGGCTGGACGCCTCACTCTGAGAGAGAAATCTTCTGCACACGAGTCTGTCGGTGATCAGGTCAGCACTGCCTTGCTGCTCCTGTACAGAAAAACAGCACTTCATGGGCATCTCATCACTCATTTCACAACGTATTACAACTGAATCACATCTGAGAGCCTCAGCGAAGCGGAGGAGTGCTCCAGGTCCTCACACAAAGCATCATACGATAATGAAGTATAGAAATATTAGTAAGATTTTCAATGTTTTTTAAAGAGGTTTCATATGCGCCTCCATTTATTTAATTAAAAATACAGAGAAAAATAAAAGAGCAGTGTTCTATTTAATATACTTTTAAAAAAGAAGTTGTTCTTGAATGAGCAACAAAGCATTCAAGATAAGCAAATCTTTAATGATTTCAGTTTTTCTTTTTTAATAAATCTGCATATATATATATATATATATACTGCTCCAAAAAATTAAGGGAACACTAAAATGACATCTCAATGAATGGAATATTCTTATTAAATACTTTGTTCTTTACATAGTTGAATGTACTGACAAAAAAAAAAAAAATTATCAATGGAAATCAAATCGATTAACCCATGGAGGTCTGAATTTGAAGTCACACTTAAAAGTGAGGTGGAGGATGGTCTCCTGAGGGATCTCCTCCCAGACCTGGACTAAAGCATCCGCCAACTCCTGGAAAAGTCTGTGGAGCAACGTGGTGTTGGTGGATGGAGTGAGACATGGTGTTCCAGATGTGCTCAGCTGGATTCAGGTCTGGGGAACGGGCGGCCAGTCCATAGCATCAATGCCTTCATCTTGCAGGAACTGCTGACACACTCCAGACACATGAGGTCTAGCATTGTCTTGCATGAGGAGGAACCCAAGGCCAACCGCACCGGCATATGATCTCACAGGAGGATGTTGCAGCAGCAGAACGTTCTCCACTGCATCTCCAGACTCTGTCACGTCTGTCACATGTGCTCAGTGTGAACCTGCTTTCATCTGTGAAGAGCAAAGGGTGCCAGGGTTAAGCACAGCCCCCAGCTGTGGACGTCGGGCCATCATACCACCCTCATGGAGTTTGTTCCTAACCGTTTGAGCAAACACATGCACATTTGTGGCCTGCTGAAGGTCATATTGCAGGGATCTGGCAGTTTCTCCTTGCACAAAGTGGAGGTAGCGGTCCTGCTGCTGGGTTGTTGTCCTCCTACGGCCTCCTCCACGTCTCCTGATGTACTGGCATGTCTCCTGGTAGCTCCTCCATGCTCTGGACACTATGCTGACAGACACAGCAAACCTTGATGTGCCATCCTGGATGAGCTGCACTATCTGAGCCACTTGTGTGGGTTGTAGACTCCGTCTCATGCTACCACTAGAGTGAAAGCACCGCCAGCATTCAGAAGTGACCAAAACATCAGCCAGAAAGCAGAGGAACTGAGAAGTGGTCTGTGGTCACCACCTGTAGAAGCACTCCTTTATTGGGGGTGTCTTGCTAATTGTCTATAATCTCCACCTGTTGTCTATTCCATTCACACAACAGCATGTGAGACTGATCGTCAGTCAGTGTCGTTTTCTAAGTGGTCAGTTTGATTTCACAGAAGTGTGATTGACTTGAGTTACATTGTGTTCAGTGTTCCCTTAATTTTTTTTGAGCAGTATATATATATATATATATATATATTTTTTTTTTTTTTTTCTTAACAAGTCTTCTACATTGACATTCCAGCAAAGTGTTATTTAATTTACACACAACAAAACCTGAACACATAATCAACTGTTTTCAGTAAGATTTAATCAATACAAGTGTTTGTGTGCCCGCTTTTGTACATTTAACTTGAATCATGCCCAGCAGACATCTGTTTTAAGCAGTGGGAGACTAATTCACTCCTTCATTTGGTTAATAAAAGCCTTTGAGACTGTGCTGACAAACATGTTTCTAGGGCATAAGTGTTTAAAATAGACATACGGCACTCCTTAAAAGTAATTTGCATACAGTGTATCATGACAACCTCATGTGCTTACTGCTGATATTTAACTAAATTAACTCGCAAGGTACACAAGAGTGTGAATTTAGAGGTTTGAAACCAAAAAAAAATAAAATGTGTCTAAAAGTCTTGATTGATTGACAAAATCAATATTTCTTGGTTTGGCCCCAAAACACTGAAACGTCAAGCTATGCCTACAGTGAGCTCAGGATGACAGATGATTTTCTTAAAAATAATTTTTTGTTTGAGGTATTCAGTTTGAGTCAAGCATTTTCTCCAGCTTCTCCACACGAGTCTGACAGCAGAAGCATCAGAGGCACAGACAGAGCGAGAAGATCCTGCTGAGATGAACCCAAAGGAGCTTTACACATCCACCCGAGAGACCCGTGCACTTAACAGTTAATTAAACATGTCAATAATGATTCATCTACGGTGAACATACATCCTCTTTTTCCTGAACACATCCTCTCTTTGGACCTAAAAAATTGCACCCAAAATATCTATTAAAATATACCTATAATAGATTAGGCTTTTGCTTTCTACAGTCACCGTTCGTCCATGCATTGTGCGTGTTTTTGTAGTAAAGCATGCAGAACAGTTTTCTTTACCCAGCTCTGGCTTATTTATTCTGCCCATTGCCTCCAGCTCTTGCAAGCATTATAATATTGTATAACATTTTTGCACATCAGGGATCTCCTATCAATAGTATTTAAATAGTATTTAAATCACTTGGAATGAGTGTTGAATGCAGGGTTGCCAAATCTGAAAATTTTTGCACAGAATTGTATATGTTTTTTATTTTATTATGTATTTGGGATATGGCCATTGGGCTACTTTAACCCCTCACCACCACCTGCACCTGCAAAACTAAAATATGGTCACTGTAATTAATCAGCATGTTAACACACACACCTTCCGGTCCCTGTCCAGCAGCTGGTAGTCGCTGTGCTCGTCCAGGCTGATGTCATCGGCCAGCGCCGGTGAGGAGGATTTATCTGACAGCTGCTCTGACATCAGAGACGTTTGCTCGACCTCCGCCAGCCGGATCTACAGAACACACACCATCACCACAAGAAGCTGTCAAACAGTTGAGCGTGCTGAGATCTGAGCGCTCAGTCACATGACCTACTGCACACACACACACTCTCTCCTACACACACACTCCTTCTTACACATGCACACACACACACACACACAGACACACATGAATACACACACACAGGGTATGATCTGTCACAGACAGGATTTGAAATGCAGCTTCTTTTTCCATCATTTTTCTTACATATGCATAAATCTGGAACATAAATGATAACAAAAAATCCTCATGATTGTTAATTTCATTCAGAATTATTCCTACATGAGATACAATCACCCATGATGAAGTTTCATGCAAATATCTGCAAATGAGATCTTTGATGATCATTTGTCTGTTGGGCTTTACTTTACTGTATATTTTACTGTACTTTTCAACAGTAATATATGTCTTTATTTCTATCATTTTGAATAAAACATAATACTAATAAAATAATTATTTTTGAACTATTTGAATGTTTTTAGCAACTTTGATCATTTAATTATAATAATTATTTTTTTATTAACAGAAGAGAACTGTAAACATGCAAAAATGTGTTCTCAAATGATTGGAATTTTAAGTCATAATCTCAGGGGTGACATCAGGTAAATATTTACTGTCTCAGGCGTTCAGCTGATAAAAACATTTAGGAATCGTTGCTTTAGCGAGTCGTTTTCAGGAAGTGTCAGGTATGCTCACCTCTCCTGACTGGCTCCTGTCATCTCGTCTGATCGGTGGAGAGCAGTAATGGTGGAACACAGATCCTGATAGATTATCAATCATCTGCATTTCTCCATCCAACGAGTCCTTCATCAGCAGAGAGACGCTCTCCAGCCACTGGTTCTCCTGTCACACACACACACAAAGTGAATCACACTGAAATATAAAAAAAACGTTTGTTTTTTTCTTATACTGTTTTTTCCTTGCATTTTTAGAGATGTCGGGATATCTGTACTGGCAAACATGACAAAAAACACAGAGATGTGTGTGTGTGTGTGTGTGTGTGTGTGTAGTGAAGCACTCAAGTGCGTGGACTGATCAATCATTCAGAATTCAGTTAGATGGATGAACTCGGTCGAGTGACCCAACAGACGACCCGAGACCATCGAAAACACACCATCAGTTAGTGTGTGTCACATCAAACAGGAGAAAAATGAGAAAAATTGCAAGAAAGAAAAATGGTGCTGTAAAAGGTTTTTGTTTACATGAAATGTGTATGTTTACTGTGTCTATTGATTACGGATATATAAACACACAAACAGTATATTAATACATTCATATATTCATATTTTATGTTACATATAAACACATTTAATATATAAACATAATCTTTTTTCAAATATATACATGCATGTGTTTGTGTTTATATAAGCATAATAAATAAACACAGTATACACACATATATAGCCTCTTATGTAAACAAAAACTTTTATTTTGAATGTTATTAAAAGACGATTAATCGTTTGGCAGCACAGAGACGGTCCAAAGTCCAGTTATAAGAGCCGAGGGCCCCTCACGGGCAGCTATAAATCACTGTCAGTGTGAACGAGACACTGCTCATCACACGTGGACAGATTGTTTTGTGTTTCAGCTGCGACTTCATTTCCTCTGATGACTCACAATGTGTCTCCATTAACACACACACACACGCAAGCACTGCGGGCCATCAGATGTCAGAGAGGAAATTTACAATCACTCAGTGTAATGACTCGTGAGAGATTCATGACTGCTGTCCCACTTCAAAACGAAACCTTTGCAGTCAGATTATAGGGGAATATTATCATCTCTGCTCTAATGACACCTGTCTGCACACGCTCAAACACACAAGTACCGTACGTAAATCACACTTGACAAACAAAGCCCTGTCACTAGAAGTTCATCTGCTGCAGTGAAGCTTACAGTATTTTTGCGCAGCAGCAGCACATCAGGTTTAAAGTTTGAGTTGAGATCATGTCTTAGAGTCCGTTTAAAACACAAATGATTATTAGCTAATAACACATACAGTCTTTTTTTCTAGCTTATAAATTACAAAAACACTGGCATCCAATCAGAATCTACATCAGAAGACTTTAGTGAGCTCAAGCATTTAAAGTGGCTATAAAACTATAGAAGAGATTATGAAATAATATGAGCAAAATAAAATGAGTGATCATCTGCTGGTGTGCATGCCAATAAAGCTGTTATGATGCAGTTATATTGTTGTCTTTATTGGTTATAGGTTATTATTATACTTATTGTGGCTATTATTGTTAAAGTTATCATTATACTGTACATATACCTGCTATCAAGCTAACAATAGTTAAAAACATTGTTGTTATCATTGCTATTATATAGTTATTACTTATAGTTATCGTCATAGTTGTCATTATAGCTAACATTATAGTCAAAGTTGTTGTTATTATTTACTTTTTATAGCTCTATTAGTGCTGTTGAATGATTAATAATGTTATAACTATAGTTATTTAGATATATTTTATCATTAGACATAGTTAACATTGTCAAGTTATTGCTATTGTTGTTATTTCAGTTATCGGTTATAGTTACTAAATTATAATTGTATTATAGATATGTATTATAGTTATCATATCTAATGTTACAAGTATAGTTATTGTTACAGTTATCATTATATAAGTTACGGTTATGTTCTCAAACTTCAGACTTGTGTGAAATGTTTATCGTGTGTCAGCGTGAGGCGCACCTGTGCCGGTGAGTAGAGTCTCCTCTGGTTCTGTGTGAGTCCACTCTGGCTGATGCTCGTGTTGTTGTGAGTGTGAACCGCAGCCATCGCCACCTGTCTGTTTCCGCAGCCTCCTGCCGGCTTCTCTCCCCCATCGGCCCCGGCCGGACGGCCCAGACAGCACAGACCGCCCTGCGCCAGCTCCATCTCGATCTCAGCGTCCATCTCCGCGTCCTCCTGAGCCTCTTTGTTGGAGTCGTCCAGGTGCTTCATCAGCACGGCCACCACCACGTTAATCAGGACGAACTGAGCCGTCAGAACGAAGCTGACGAAGTACATGGGTGAGATGATCTGCAGGCTGGAGTTACAGGAGTAGCTGTCGCCTGGCGGACACTCGCGCAAGGTGTCCTGTGAGCACACAATAGATTTCCCAAAATGAGTATTTTATACTGATTATAATAAACCTCTACTCCACATACTAAAGTTTACATTTTTATAGAACTAAATATAATATCCTAATGGTTTTTACAGAGGGGTTTGTTCATATTATTGTATTATCACTGGCAGCTTGTGGATATTAAAATAAGAGGCACACTAAACTGTAATGATCCCTCCTCTGATGGTGTGTTTGTTTATTTATTTAGCTGCTCAGTAAAAGCTACATTGTACAATACCAGTCAAAAGTTTTTTAACCGTTTTTGTGCTAAATAATTCTGTTCTGTTTCTGGTGGTTTTATGTTCATCTTAGGCCTTCCTTCATTTTTTATTTTTAGCTCCAGCTTTGAAAATTTGTTGGTGATTAAATATTCAATATCTCTCCATGGTGATTGGTTGATAAACCAAAGAAACATAGCCTACTTCATGGATTACTATATTTTTTCTTCTATATTTAAACCAATGACAAATAGAGCTGCTCTGCTGACACAGTCAGATAATCAATGGTGACTGGTTCATTTTTCATCAGTGAGGGCCAAAGTCTCCAGCTATGGACTGTGCTTCTCTCCTCTCTTTCTCTCTTTTCTTTTCAGTATTTTTACCATGTTTATCCAAATAATTAATCAATACAATTTTAACAACTGGTTATCAAGCAGTACAACAAATCAATTACTCACCTATAATTGAAAAGAAATAAAGAACTATTAGGGGAAACAGCACTCAACAACAGTTCAGGGACTGTGACTGAACCCAGCTGATTTACTGTCTTTTCTAGCATTAGTTTGTGGTTTGTGTTCATATAAAGGCTCAGAGACAGCAGCATGACTCTACCTTCATGATGCCGTTCCAGTTATCTCCTGTAGACACCTGGAAGAGAGTCAGGAACGCCATGCCAAAGTTTTCAAAAGTGGCGTGACGACTCATGCCTTCACACGGGTATTCAACATTACACACTGAAACACACAAGCATCAACTAATCATAAACTATTGTATTTGAATTTCCCCATATTTATTCATGTCTAGGAAAGCTGCTATTACACTAAAAACAGTAAAATAGTAGTGCAATTTAATGTAACAGTTTTCTCTGTGAATCTGTGTTAAAGTGTAATGTATTTCTGTGATGTTCAGCATCATTCCTCCAGTCTTCAGTGTCATATGATCTTCAGAAATCATTCTAATGAATCATTCTAATATAATTTACTGCTCAAGAAACATTTCTAATTATTATCAATGTTGAAAAAAGTTGTGCTGCTCAATATTTTTGTAGAAACTGCTTTATATTTTACTTTTTTTTGTTTACTATATTTAACATTAAAAAATAAATCTTCTTTAACATTATAAATGCTTTTTCAGTCACTTTTGATCAATTTAATTAACAATCAAAATTAAATTAAAAATTTTAACATTTTTCTCTTTTAAATACAATAAAATATTGCAAATGCAAGCAGATCATTAGGGTCTTCAGGACTGAAAAGGGAATCGTTTTTTCTCACCCAGTTCTCCAAACAGCTCGACTCCGAGCGCAGCGTAGATGAAGAACAGAAGAACAAAGAGCAAGCCCAGATTGCCCACCTGAACGAACACACACACACACACACACACATCAGTGTTGATGCAGTGCTCAGCTCATCTGAGGCACTAAAGCAGCCGTCAACACTCAGAATGAAAGTCATTTAATTCCCAGAATGAGGTTTGTGCTGGTCCTGCTGGCGATCATGCGCTCACAGCTGCTTTATTGCTCATATTCAAGGTTAATTCATTTCCATCAGACGTGCCGGGAGCCCATCTGAGCCCGGACAGAGCTCCAGAGAACAAACATTTTCTCACATTGTCCCTCATGTATGCTTTACTCAAACACACGCAGCGGTTTCATATAAATATAGATCTGAAATCACATGAATTAAGTTACTACTGACACATTTCCAGGACTGAAGTGTGATCATCGGTGCAGTAAATCCAGTGAAAGGAGGTTTGTAGATCGACACCATCTGTTTAATGTGTCTGTGAGTGTGAAGTGAGTCAGCCGTGTTGAACACTCAATGACTCTTGAAACGACGTCTAACGCTTCCTTCACACCAGACGCTTCTCTGCTGCTTTAGGACTCAACGTCATCGTGATGATGCTGAAATCATATGCTTAGATGCTTTGATATGCATATCCATAAGGCTCTAAATGAATGATTTCCTGTTCACTCTCAATCTACTACATGTCTTCTGGAGTGTTTTTGGAGCTCTTTTAGTGTAACAATAGAAGCGCTTCTCGCGTCTTTCTGTTCTAATCTTGACTGATTTGTATCAAGTGACGGACAGAATAAGTGTGGTCATACTTTTTCTAGACTGAAGCAGCTCGGCTTGGTTCTCCATCAATCGTTCTCTAGAAGAAAATCTAAAATCTTATCAGAATCTTTTGAGGAGCTTTACTTTCACTGTTCCTCAGCAGAGCAATGATCTTCTCAAGCCTGCAAAACATCTTCTGAGGAGCCTTTATTTCTTCAGCTCTCAATCAGCATTGAATTATATATTTGGATCGTTTACATCTCATCTTACTGAGACATATTATTGGAGATTGGAGCATTTTATGACAGTAACCTTTGAACTGTTAAGCATCTCATTGATTTAAATTACAAGCAAAAGCATCAGAATTTCATCATATCAATATCAGCTTATATAGCAGCAAACTCATATTTTTGCTCAGTTTGAGTCTGAATAAAACAGCTGTTTATTGCTTCATATTTTCCCTGTATCGGACTATATAAGCCATGAAAATGTGTGTGTGGTGTGTGTACCTGCGGTAACGCCTGCACCACAGTATCGAGCAGTGCTCTCATTCCTGTGGCCATCTTCAACAACTTCAGAACTGTGAAATTGAGACAAAAACACACTGAGATCGACGGGATAGACGAAAGCTATGGCGTTTAAATAATGTCAAATCTAGTGTGCATAAAAACAAGAAGCGCACATATGATATGAGCGCACAGAACAGTATCCACGCGGAAAACCATTCTCATGAGGGAGCATTTCTGCACCGCGAGAGCACAGAACACACAGGAACATGAATGAGAGGCCAGACGGAGATAACAGAGGTTCTGAGATGCAGGACAGTTTCATATCAGACTGTTTCTGGCTTCACTGCTGCTCACACACTTCATTTCAGTAATGATTAAAAATGCTCAAAGACTCCAGCGCAGGAACATACCAGTCAGATCATAGTGCATTACCTCACAGCTGCCATGGGATCATTTCATTCAGCTCATGTCCTTCACTCAGACTTATTAATCATTTCTACAATGACAAAATTGGTGTAGGTTTTTCACTCAAACATTTATTTTAATGCATTACCTTTTAATGCTGCCTTTTTACGCACTGAATGATTTAACTGATGACTGTAACCACAGTTATATTATACCACACGTGTTTATAGTTGCAAACAGTGCCCTCCACTAATATTGGCACACTTGGTAAATCTGAGCAAAGGATGGCTGTGAAAATAAATCTGCACTGTTTATCCTTTTGATCTTTCATTCAAAAAATTTACAAATTTCTAACCTACCATTGAAGTAAAACAATTGAAAATGGGTAGAAAAACTCATGTTGAAATAAATGTTTTTCTCCAATACATGTTTTCTCCAAAATTATTAAAGACCCCAACCATGACCCATAAGATTTCTAACAGAGTCAGTGAATTATTGATTTGTTATCTGTTAGTATTTGATAGAATCCATGATGCCATGTGTTTAAACAAGATGTTCAGGACCTCCAGCAGAAATATAGACCCACAACATCAAAAACACAGCAGTACACTTCATCATACACATGGAGTACTTTTTATCCCAGTGTTCACCAAACACACCTTGAGTGATTGCTGCTAAAAAGCTCATTTTTTTGTTTCATTTGATCATAGAAGCCTGTGGTCCTTGAAGAGTTTTTAGTCACTCAAACTCCTCTCCGTGTATTAGGATGATAGAGACACATGTCCTCTTCCAGGTAGTTTCCTAACATTTTATGTTGATTGGAAATTCTTCAATATTTCCCTGATGGTGGAAATGGACCATCACATTACTATAAGACACAATTTGTGTTTCACTATAAAACTGAAAGCTGAGACTTTGTTTTAAAAGTAATAAGAGACAAATCGTATTGCTGTTGGGTGGCGCACTATATAACGAATACAATGGAAGACATGTAATATTATTTCCAAGCATATTAGCGAATATTACACATGAGAGATTATTAAATGACATTATTAAATGAGAGAGCTACAGCGCCCCCCAAAGGAATGTCAACTGAGTGTGTGAGCTGATGTTCAAATAAAAATGAAAATCGTAGATCTCATCGAAGAAATATGAAGCAGCCGCTCAGAAGCAACAATATTTAAATATGCCTACGTTTCAGTGGCCTTCTCTAAATCGGGGCCATTTGCAAGTGCACTATACTAAATATTTTAACTTTCATTTCAAAGATTTTCTTGGAACATTTTGACTTTATTCTCGTAACATTTTGATTATTGCACAAGTTATTTTAAAATTGATTTATTTATATATTTATTATATATTAATTTATATATTTATTTATACCCGCGGCGTGTGTATACTGCGTTGTATAAACGCTCACCGCGGGCAATGCGCAGGACCCTCATGATGCGGATGATGGTGGGATTGATTGGAAGTGAAGCGCTTATTTCAATCTCCTCCAGAGTGATTCCCATCACAGACAGCAGAACGATGGCCAGATCCAGCTGATTCCATCTGAGGAGACAGAACGCTCATCACAGACCACATCCTCTGGAAACGGGGCTTGTGTTATTTCAGATGTGTGCTCACCTGTCTTTAAAGAAGCGCCTGAAGCCGAACGCGATGAGCTTCAGCACGGCCTCCACCACAAACGTGGAGCTGAAGAAGTAGTTGCAGTATTTCAGCGTCGTCTCCAATGACTGAGAGAAACCAGAGAGATTTACTGAGAGTCCTTAACAGATGGATTTCTGTTTATTCTGATTACAGATGATGATGCTCAGAGCAGCTGGACTCAAACTCAGCGATTCATTCATGAAACACTTGCAGCTCTAATGTTGTAAAAATCAGCTATTTGCCAAGGCAACATTTCTCATTTTAACTGAATTTAAAGTAATATACTAAAACATCTAAAACTGAAATTACAACCAGAAATCCAAATTTTGGGATGCTTTTTCAATTTGGTTGCTGGTGGAATGATCTACCCATCGCTATCCGAAAGACCAACTCCCTTACAACCTTCAAACGACTGCTGAAAACCCACCTCTTTTAACACTAACTTGACATCATAAAAAAACCCTATCCTTTCTTTCCCTTTGTAGCCTGCACTTATCTGAACATTGCCTGCTATACGGTATAATGAGCACTTCCGTTAGGACTAATTGCTTGCTGTTTTCCCCACCTGTAAGTCGCTTTGGATAACAGCGTCTGCTAAATGAATAAATATAAATATAAATGTAAGATCTTTTTGGATGCCCATGGTCTTCATGTCCTCAGACGACACTCATCACATGATTCTGTCAATAACATTACTAAATTGTCCCAGGAATACTTCCAGAAAGCACTGTCAGTAAACACAATTCTCCAAGACATCTGCAGATGACAACTAAAGCTCTGTCATGATAAAAGGAAGAATGTTTTGGAAGGCACTATGAATGCTGAAAGTTATATAGGTTTTAGAGCAACATATGCTCCTCCAGATGAGGTTTATTTGAGAGAAGGTCTTGTGTATTTCAGCAGGACAATACTAAACCACACACTGCAGCGATTACAACAGCAGGACTTCTAGTAGAAGAGTCCAGAGCTGAAGTGACCTGCTGCAGTCCAGATCTTTCACCTATAGAGGACATCCGGAGCGTCATTGACCAGAAAATATGTTAAAGACAAACTCTTCAGCAGCTGGGAACCTATATCCAGGGAACAAATTTCAAGACTAAAACCCCAGAAACTCGAAGATGACGAAGAAGTGAAAAGAAGTGAAGATGCTACACATATATAATAAATATAAAAAAAGATAATTAAAATAACAATATTTTTTTTTTTAAATGAAAAAAGTGTTCCTGAATGCGTAGTTATATACAAATACATCTAATTATAGACAAAATACATCAATAATCAGATGTATGTTCATGTCATGTGATGGTCATGCTCACCTGTGGTTGGTTGTAGTGCTCCAGGCTCATGGTGACCACATTGATGCAGATGATAAGGGTGATGAAGAGGTCCAGATAATGACTGGTGCAGAATGAGTGGATCATCAGCCGAACACGACCGTACGCGGAGTAATACGGCAGCCGCTGAGCCTCTGAACACAAACACAGTGTTATTAACATCATCATCATCACCTGCACCACTGATGCTTCAACAAGAACTCACTGACAGAGTGATGGATGAATTTAAACGAGGGAAAGATGATGGATGGAAGGAGGAAGAAGAAACAATGGGGTCAGGGCTGAGGAATGTGGCCCAGGAGAAGAAGAACGAGGAGGAACACGAGAGATAAACGACTGAGAGCAGCAGATGAATAATAATAACAGACGAGAGAGAAAGAGATGAAGACGGATACAGAAAAGGGAAGCAGCGAGACAATGGAGAATAGATGAGAAACTAATGAGACTCCTTCAGGAGGTTCTTACTGCGCCTCCTCTTCTCCAGACGCTTCAGCCGCTTCTCCTCCCTCCGCCGAGCCTCCTCCACCTCCTGATGCTGCCGGCACTTGTGGAAGTTCTCCACCACCACACCCACAAACATGTTCAAGACAAAGAAGCTGACGATCAGCAGGAAGGAGATGAAGTACAGCAGCATCCAGGGGTTGTTATTGATGACAGGCTGAACACAGACACAGTTACAACATCGAGAAACACTGCTCAACACAAGACAATGAAGAAGAAGAGTCTGCTGTTCGAAAGAAGTTAATAGTCCATCAAGGATGCATTAAAATGATCAGAAGTGACAGTAAAGACGTTTATAATGTAACAAAAGATTTTTACTTCAAATAAACACTGTTCTGTCAGCTAGATGTTCAGCTGGATGTACCAGTCCAGTCTTGGATGGCACTCCAGCATCATGCGAACTCTGTGTCTATGTCTCTTTGTTTTCATGCTCAGACTCATTCCTGTGAACTCCTGTCTCCGCCCCCCCTTATGTGTTATTTGTCTCTGTTGCTCATTTTGGACTTTTATTATGAAACTGTTGTCTCCACCCACCTTGTGTGTTCCCCTGACTTCCTATTGCATAAAAGCCCCAGCTGCTAGTGTTCATGTACGGATCATTGTTCATGTGTATTGCCATCATACCCTGTGTTTTCATTCGTGTTCTCTAGTCGTTGTTTATTCTGGATTTCTCGTTACCGACCTTTGCTCTCCCTGGATTTACGACTTTGTCTCGCCCCTCGGATTACGGATTTATTGTTAAACTGACCCTCACTTCCCTTATGACCATGCTTCTGTTTCTGCCTACGTTGAACCTGTCTGCTAACGATTGACCCTGTCTGTTTCACTCCGTGTCTCATTAAAAACTGTTGCACTTGAATCCGAACGACTCCTCATCTCTCGCATCATCGTTACAGAAACAAGCTTCTAAATCACACAGAATGAAGTGTTTGAGAATGTAAAAGTGTGTAGTGTTTCCTGTAAGGGGTAGGTTTAGGACAATACCACATACAGTCTGTACAGTAGAAACACCATTACACCTATGAAGAGAGAGACCCCAGAAAACATGGAGACACTACATGTGTGTGTGTGTGTGTCTGTGTGTGTGTGTGTGTGTGTTACCTGTTGGTCGATCCCGACAGCATCCAGCCCGTGGTACATGATATTTACCCATCCATCTTTAGACGCCAACACAAACAGTGACATCAGAGCCTGGAATGGAGAACCACCAAGCAAACAGATCCTCATTGGCAGGAAGTTTTTATTAATTTCCTCCATAGGACTGAACTGACAGAACAGATTACTAAAGCTAATGGATAAATCGGGCAGTCAGTGTGAGTTTAGCTTGAGTTTAAAAACAGCACTTCAGCATTCAGCGAAGAAAAACGGATGCACTGCAGATTATTACCATGGAAATGAAAATCATGATATAAAACGCTCAATATTTTGATCACACACTCTTACGGTGCACCATGAATAAGTTCTCTGCTATCTAAAACCACTTATATAGTTTTTTTTTTTTTTTATTGAATGTAAATTATAATATGACTATAAGCCTTGTTTTTTTCTGAATACTGTTCAATTTAAATTATTTCTTGTGCAGTGAGAGGAACTTTGAGGAAATATGTATATAGTGTTTATAAAGTTTATTTTATTTTATTAATTCATTTTTCTGGATGTAATAATGGGTTAAATCATCACTTTATTTCCTCTTAACAATGCAATTTTTACCAGATGCAAGCTGTAATCACATATGTTATTTTCAAGAAAATATGGTACTTAGTTACTGTAAGTAACTAAGTTATGTTTTGACAACATTTTGATACCATTTTTTCTTCAAATCAATAATGATCAGCTGGTTTGGTTCATGGCAATATTTTGTAATGTTTATGGAGGAAATAAATGGGCAACCAAAGACTTCAGGAAGCAAACACGTCCATTCACTGACCCTCACCTGCCCCAGGTTGTCAAAGTTGTACTTGTGATGAACCCAGCGGTAATTGGCAGAAAGACAGTCGGATTTATTGGTGATGTTCTTCACATCCAAACCCACACAGTAATAGAACTTCCCTTTGAAGAGCTGTTGACACACACACACACACACACACATTCAGTGAGATCAGTCTCACAGAGCAGTACTAGAGATCACTGTCCACTGAACATGAGATGTACCTGAACTCCCAGGATGCCAAAGATGATGAAGAAAGCGCAGCAGATGAGGACAATGTTTCCGATGGGCTTCAGTGACGTTATCAGGGTCTCCACCACAAGCTTTAGACCTGGAGCTCGACTGATCACCCTGAAGAACCATGAAGAACCACAAGAGTCACAAACATACAGAACCACACAGGACCTACATTCAACCTCAGAGACCTATACAACTCATATAAAGAAAAAAAAAGAATCTGGTAAAGCAGTACACCATACAGTAACTGAAAAACAAAGATGCTTCACAATGCCATAGAAGAACATGGTTCCATTAAGATCCTTTAATATCTGAAGGACCTTTCTGTTGCACAAAAGGTTCTTTGTGATGAAAGAAGGTTCTTCAGATTATAAAAAGGTAAGAAAGAGATGGTTCTTTTAAAAAGCTTTGACTGAATTCTTCGTGGAACCAAAAATGGTTTTTCGATGTCATCATGGTGAAGAACCTTTTAAAGTAGTGATGAGTAAAGCATATGACTTTCAAAACTAAGTTTGTTAACATTTGTATTTTACAAAATCATAACATAACTGTTTATTATAGTTATCGTTATACTTAAATAAATACATTTTATTTAAATTTGTTATTTTAAATTTGAGTTATTTTTTCTGTGCTTTCCTAAAGCTCAAGCATTAGCAAGATCATGGGATGGATTGCCCGGAAAATTTACATGTGAGAACTGATGTAAATATACACTTTCAACACAATGTGCAAAAGTGTCTGCCAAATGCTCTGTGTAGCTGCCTTGAAACTCACACAACAGCTCAGTCACCTTTTATCTATAGCCCTTTATATTATACAGACTGTTTCAAAGCAGCAGAGTGTTAAAACTTTACATGTTCATGTTCCTACAGTAAGTGAGAGATAGTAATGACAATTTCAAGACAAACCTGTAAGGTAAGGTTAACCTGTATGTCCCACAACCTGTATGTCACACTGAACATAATATAACCAATGATCACCTGAGCGGGCGTAATGTTCTCAGCAGTCTGAGCACCCTCAGGACACCCAGGATCTTTGCTCCACCCGTCATCGACACCACGATATCAACCAGAGACACGAAGACCAGAAACCCATCCAGAACGTTCCAGCTGCTGCGCAGATACGCCCGATCGCCCAGATACAGACCCATAGACACCACCTGAGACAAAACATGCAGAATAACAGCCCTTCAGAGCCTGATCATCTAGTGTTTTTTAATTGAGGACGTTATTGTTTTAAAACACAAGAAGGATGTGTATGCACTTTCTTTTGAGTATCATATTTGATATATCAGGCTTTTATGGATGATACAATAAGAAGATATGGGGGGGGGGGGGTACATTTTGTTCTGAGATTAAAACTGAGCAATAATATTAAGAAATCAATATTTCTCAAAAGTTGTGAGATGTTTTGAAGGCTTGTGAAGATCATTGCTTCACTGAGAAACAGTGAAAGAAAAGCTTTTGGAAACAAACGCTCCTCAAAAGATCCTGATGATCAGATCTGAGCACAAATAAATAAATATATATATATATAATGGAAAGCTGTAAGTTGTAAGCTTGTAAGTAAAGCTGTTTACGTTTGTATAATTACACTAAAAGAGCTTATACTGTATAGTCTCTAGAGTCTCTCAAACACTCAATCAGAGACAGGAGACCTGAGTTTGCTGACATTTGTGCAATCTGAATAGATCCCTCATGTTGTTTTTGTTGAGTTTGATGGACACATGACCTTTGATAGTGAGAACTAAAGATATCTGGGGTGATTTCTTCCTTCTCAAATCTCCTCTGTAAGATGATAGAGTAAGTTTGGTGTTATTTTCTGCTGTATCAAGAGTAGTCTTGCACGGATACAGACCGGCTTTCCTCTCCACAAGCAGAAGAACGCTCTGTTCTGACAGCATCATCAGAGTTTTTACTGCGGTGAGGTCTGACAGGTACAGAGAGATAGAGAGAGAGAGGAGGACCTGCTGCGCTGCATTTGAAGCTGATTTCACCTCAGAGACAGAAACCTACAGGACACAGACAGCCTCGCTGACGCTTCGGAGTCGGACTAGAACAAACTCCACTAACCGCACAACAGTCAGAGTGTGCTTTACACTGGAGACGATTTACTCCCAGCATGCATAGCGGCCATCTCCTGTGCTCTCATTGGCTCATTTGCTAACAAGGCTGATTTCTAAACGAGCAGCAGACAGCACTGCTGAGACACTGTAATGAACACACTTACTGCTGACACACTTACTTAATGTGTGTGTGTGTGTGTGTGTGTGAATATTCAGTTAAACACAGTCAGATTATGACTGTTATAACAGTTGACACAACAGAATCAGTTCTGTGTCACTAATCGCCAGCAGCTGCACCAGTCTGTTAAAATAATGCGTTTTAAAATAAATAGTGATAGCATTTTGTTTGACACTTCCCCAGACATGTGTTGGAAATTACACTCAAAAAAAGGGTGGTCTTTTATTGTGGGCAGTATAAGGTACACCTGTGACTACTCATGATGTCAGATCAGTATCTTGATGTGGCACACCTGTGAGCTGGGGAAGCAGAAGTGCTCACTGTCACACATTTAGACTGATTTGTGAACAATGTTTGAGAGAAATGGTAATATTGTGTATCTGGAATGAATTTTAGATCTTTAAATCCATCTCATGAAAAATCGGAGCAGAAACAAAGGTGTTGCGTTTATATTTTTGTTGAGTGTAACAGAGGCTTGGGGCAAATTTTCTTTTCTATCTACTATCTATCTTTTTTTAATTATTTATTATTTAAAAAATTACCCTCTAACACTAGTAGTAACACTAGTTTTATATTGTTTTAAAACGTTTTTTATAGCCTTTACCAAGGGTGATCTATAGGAACCTGTAAGACTGTCAGTGAAGGCTTTACTTCTGCAGAAGTAAAAGTGAGGTTCTCAGGTGAGCCTTACCTTGACGGTCATCTCAGCCACAAAGATGGCAGTGAAAACATAGTTGGAGATGGTGAGGAATACTCGCTCCTGACGGGAGAAGAGAGGCAGATGGTCAAGCAGTGAATAGAAACAGAAGAGTGAGCTAATGATACAGCGGCGCTAGCAATGAGACGCGTGACTTTTACAGCGAGGTGAAATATCCTGTGATTATCCTGCTGGAAATGTCACATTCACACGGCTGATGCGCGTTCACTCATTCAACACCGCTGAGACGCTACAGCACATGCTAGAGTGTTGTGGGGGTTACTAGGGTGTTATATATTGTTGATACATAGTTGCTAATTTTTTCCGTTGGTTGTTTATTGGTTGCTAGGGTGTTCTGATGGTTGTTAAGGTGTTGATACTAGGGTGTTTGGTACAGTGCATGGTGGAGTGTTGGTTGCTAAGGACGGATCGACGTGACATGTGGGCAGGTATGGTTTCCCATACTAGGAATTTGTGTTGGGGGTAACGCATTACATGTAACGCAAGTTATGTAATAATGTCCCTTTTCCCAAGTAACTAGTAAAATAACACATTTCTTTTTCATTTTAGAGCAATATAACCAAGCTATATTCTATATAGTCTAGACTAAATGTGAATGTTCATTATTTCATCTTACTCACAACAATCTGATTTAGTATTCATCAAAATTAATTAAAATAAACTCAGAATATACATAGTATTGAACTTTCTTCTCCTGTGTTCTGCTTTACGAATGTGAATGTACTTTTTTTTCAGTCTGAGGTTTATTCGTGAAAGTTTTTAGTGTGAAATGGCTTTACATTTGCTATAAATAGAGCTTCTTATATTAAAAACAAACACTGATGCTCTGAACATATTTAAAAAGTAATGCAAAAGTAACATAATGCATTACTTTCCATAAATATAATTAGTTACTTTTTTAGGGAGTAACGCAATATTGTAATGGATTACTTTTAAAAGAAACTTTCCCCAACACTGCTAGGGTGTGTGACTGCTTTCAATAAACATTTTCAGTTTAATACGTTTAACACATTTTGAGAAAACATTGCATTAAAAAAGATTTAGTTTGATATCTGTCTGATTGTAGGATGTGATTCTACACCGTTGTGATCTTGTCTGATGCTCAGATCTGCACAGATCGTTCAGCTGGAGTTTCCTGTTGGGTTCTCCCGAGTGAAGCTCAGGCACTGATGTGACAGTATTCATGCGGAGCTGCAAATCACTGTGTCACTCCTGCCAGACGAGACTGAAAGAGAACGAGGAACGTACCAGACTGCCCTGATGGATTCTGGGTCTCTCCAGAGCCACTGTGATGCAGTTGAGAAAGATGAACGCCAGAACCACATAGTCAAAGAGCTTATGAGCGATGACCGTCTGACACAGCAGACGAAACCTGCAGAGACCGACACAGAGACAGTTAAGGTCTTTGCGCATGGAGTGCAATATTTTTGCATTATTTTGTGTATTTAGTGAGCAACACATTTTTTTCAATATACTGTACATTATTGTTTCTCCTCTAAGCCCTGCCTTTCTGTAAGATGTGGATTTTGAGCTCTGACTTGCATTATGATTGTCAAATACCTCAAGCATGTAACGAGACATTACATCCCATGTCCCAGGCGTGATGATACAAAAACGACAAAACCCCTCATAAACGAGGCATTTGTTGATCCATATACTTACTAAATACCAATACTTAGTTTTGCCTTTTTACATGTTGTGTTGCATCGTCTCATAAACATAACACCGTGTCTTCCTTTGTGATCAGAGAAATAACAAGCTCTACACTTCACTGCTCAAAACTCACATTTGAAGACTGCTCTGTCAGCTTCAGGAGTCAGTCCTCCGTAAATGTGCTGAACACACTCCAATATTTGTGTTCAACTGTTCTGGAACAGTGTTGGAAACACAACTTAACACTGATTTCTAGTCGTGTCCTCTTTTGGAAGCACAAACAAAGTAGTTTGACTTTCACAACGACACACAGCGTCTCCAGAACATGGCGCCTGCAGCAACACTACAGAATAATAGCTCCGCCTTCGTTCTTTGTTGAAACATTTGGGTGGAGTTTGATGAATAAATCCATTTTTAGAGGGTTGTGAACAAAGTCTGAAACTTTAATCTTTGCAGCTTAAGGGATCTTATCTACGCACTAACAGCTTGTAACACTCCAAAGAGAAAGGAAAACTTAAAATCGCTTTTAAAATGTGCATTTCATTCATCTTGAAATGTGATGATCAATTGTGATTATCTGGTTTGTAACATTTTTTTATACTTTATTTTTCCTTTTGAAAAACCTAAAGTAATCCATTAAAGTAAATTTGAATAGCAGATTTCCAGCGTGACTCCACTGTAGATGTTCCTCTAAACTGGTGTGCAGTACCACTAATGGTTTGTCAGGGCTGCTCAAGTTTTTCACCCAAAGCATCTCCTTAATCATCATATTGTGATATGCTCATATGAGTGCTGAACTGATCACATGCTGTGAAATTCTCAGGGGTCACATGTTTGCGCTTCTGCGGTCTCTGAGTAACCTCACATGTGTTTTTTGTCATGTAGAGCGGCGTCTCTGAAGTACTCCTCTCACTATCAGCAGGACTCTAATCAGATCTGCGAGACTCATTTAAACTCTGATTCTGATGAAGAACATCTGACAGACCACACAAGGAAATATACCCTGATGGGTCAATACACACCAGACTCAACCAAAGCAGATGCTGTGGAGCTCAGCAGAGCAGCAGGAGTCTGAGGCGGTCAGTCATTCAGTCGATATACAGAACTGTCTGAAGGGCATCAGGACACAATACAGCAGTGACTGACTATTTCACACCAGAGAAAGCATTACACTAACAAACTGTACATAAACTAAATAATTTTTTACGAGTTTTCTAAGCTTATTAACAATTTATTTTCTGTCTTTCATTTCGTTCCTAAACACTCAGGGCACAATTATGCATCTCCTGGGTCTAGATTAGAAAATGCTGATCAAAAATACAGACAAGGAAGATGAAGAAAAGAGTAAAGAGAGATCCAATATGTAAGGATTTTGCATATGAAAAATAATGTGATAATCAACACTAGCACATAAAAATGAAAACTGCCTAATGTTGAGTGAAATATTGATCCAAAATGTGGTTAATGCCTGTGCAACCTTATATTATACTGATACTGATGGAACAGTGCCTTTACTTTGATGATAGCACTGGACAGAACAAAAATATTCTCAGATTTTTAATACATTTTTAATTTTTTTTTTTTTTTTAATGAAACCTACCTACATTAAATTTTTGACTAAAAAAAGAATGCTTGAATTTAGGATAAAACCTAAAATTAATAATAATTTTTTTTAATTTTTTGTTTAATACGAATTTGATGTATTGTACATTCAAAATTCTCAAATATTCTGGGGGCCAAGGTATTTTTGTGATTATCAAAAATGTAAGTGTGGAAAGAGTTAATATGAATTTTGAAATGACGAGGTTGTAGAGACGCAAAGAGAGAGCAAAAATCTGCATTGTTCTATGTTAACATCTTGAACACATCAGATGTTAATCTCTCAATCAGATTGACTGAACATAGATTTGAACAGAATGAGAGTGTATGTGAGTATATACTTGTTCTGAGGGGAGAATAAATAAATGGACCAATCCTCTCTCTTCTCACACCAGACTGGACGATAGACCTCCATCATCTTCTGGATACGGAAGCAGAGGCTCTGTGACACACACACACACACACACAGGACTCTGGTTATCTGAGATAAAGGCAACTATTTCCAATTTATTCTGAATAACAGTTTAATTTTCCCTGGGAGACGTTTCCAATAAACGGAGTAAAATATGAGGATTAACGCATCCATATGACATCCATATTCATATGAGCGGACAGCTGCTGTGACCCCGCGGAGTTTGGCTATTGTGCTTGCTGTCATTTTTCATAATGAGCTTCTTCATGTTGTTTATCCTCCGCATACAAACACACGTCTTTGAATCTACTGCTGCTGTATTTCACTTATGAGACGTTTATTAAATGCTAAAATGAGCCGAGTTTCTCCTGAGTCGTCTGTCAGACGTGACGATGTGCCGCTCAGCAGAGAATCACTCTAATGATACGCTCAAACTGATTCACAATAGCGTTTTTAAATCACTTCACTGAGAGGAAGAGCTTCCTGAAGGACCTTTAAAACTGCTAGAGATCGTCAGGCTCAGAGAGAATGTGTAACTTTATTCCACTTTTCATGTGCAGCTTTTCAGAGAAAATCATCTGAAATTAGCATAATGGATTCAACAGCAGAGCAGAGAGAACTGAACACTTACAGACCGCTGAAGGCAACAGTACATCTGTCTATCCACCTCTCTAACCAACTATACGTCTATCATCCTATCTATTCACTTGTCTATCCATATACTGTACACCTATCCATCTATCTATCCACCTGTCCATAGATCTATATGTTTATCTACTTACCTCTTTATATTTATCTACCCAACTATACATCTGTGAATTTATGCCAAATTTATCTACCCATCTTTCGACCTATCTATCCAACTGCCTATGCATCTATATTGCCTGTCTGTCCAACTAACCATCTTTCTATCCATCTATATGTTTATCTATAATCTGTCTGATCTACTAATCTACTTACCTATCTATGTCTGTCTATACATCTATCCAGCAATATGTGTCTATCAATCTATCTGCCTATCCATCCATACTGTATATGCATTTAACTCTCTCTGTCTGTCTATCTATATGCCATATCCAATCTTCCTATCTATCCACCTGTCTATTCATCTATACATGTATCTGCATATCCTCCTGTCTATCCACTTATCGACCAATCATTCTCTGCCCATCCAATTGTCTACTCTCTATCTATCTATCTTTCTATCTATCAATCCATCCATTTATCTGTATTGAAGAGCAACACTTCCTCATTGTAAATATTAAGGTCTCATTTATAAGAAACACTTCTAGCCGTATCAGAAAGATGTTCTGCACTCACATATTCGGTGTCTTCCTCCAGGTCGTTCTTGTCTTTGCGTGCATTGAGCTGTGGATAAACCTCTCCCAGTAGTGTCCCCTGAGGGCCAGGGCCCTTTCCATTGCAGTCCTGGTGTTCAGCAGACACGCTCTTCTTCCGGAGCAGCGGGGGGCGCTGCAGGAGTTCGGGCAGCTCGAGGGAGAGAGCCCGGCGGTGTCTGCGCGAGAGGAAGGGTGGCTGGGGCAGGAGAGACTCGTGTTCGGCCGGGTGCGAGTGAGCGCTGCGGACCCGTAAACTCCCCCCGATGACCCCTCCGGTCCTCAGACCACGGGTGGAGTGACCTGCGCTGTTCCAGCTACACCGCCGGCTCCAGGACGGCTGAGGAGGAGCACGCCCCCAGTGGTGGTAATGGGAACTGTGGCTGTGGCGCTACAGAGAATGAAGGAAACCACTGATGGCACATGGAGTATTCAGACGATATCTTTAATGCTTTTCTGCACCTTGACAGACGTAATTGTTTTGTAATCAATGGGACAATCACAAGTCTTCTGGTTTTCATCCTAAATATCATAAATTGCATTCCGAGGATGAACAAAACTTTCATTTTTAATTTTTTCAAGCTCCCTATTTCACTCATCATTATTAAATTTAGAATTCTCAAAAAGTTGTCATGCATAATCATTATTGATCATTGTTTGCATTATCATTCATTGGTACCTAATCATCCACATCCATAGCCAGTAGTGGTATTAAAATGTTGGGCTCAAATGCAAAAAAAAAAAAGTAATTTTAATATTTAATATGGCTTTTAATATTCTTTTCAAAAAAACATGAACAATAATAATGGATAATATAAGAACACTATATTATATAACATTATATAACTTTTTTCTTTAGAAACGAAATAAGAAAAAAATTCCAGCTAGAAAGTATTTTATTCTTGAATGTTTGGTGGATTTGTTGCCTGACTCCTAACGAGCCTTTAAGCGCTGCGGATGAGTTAACTTCACCAAGTGGTGTGTGTGCGTGTGTTAATTGCAGTCGTGGTGTTTCTGATCTCACTCATTTTTAGCAGCGTGAGCGGCAAAAGCAGTTGCCATAGAAACTTGTGTTCTCCGGCGTCAAGCTCTCGTTTTGACCTGACGCTCACGAAGCCTCAGCGTTCACATCTGAGCGTCAATAAAGTGTCACAGTTCAGACGTCACGTTCGGTGACTCATAACCTTCAGGATGAGTGATTTACACAGCGAGAAACATTTCATTCTGTATGAAGTGTGCAAACAGTTCCTGTCAGAGCGTTCACAGGGTTTTACCGTGTTTTACCGTGTTCCCAGAGACTCTTTCCCACCACAGTCTCCAGACGGCACGTGACTTTAAGAACAACAGCCCAACACACTATATTTAACCCAAGCGGCTCGCGCTCGTCTCTCTCGATACACACGGCTGCTTCAATTAAAAGAGGGGTTGCTATGGAAACCCCAAAAGCCTTGGCTGAGGGTCCGTTGCACATTATCAAGAGAAATTTGGTCTCTCACACACACACACACACACAGACGACTCTCTGCTTGAGGGATTTTCTAATTCCAAACATTAATCTGCCCTAATGTTTCCTTGACTCATTACATCCACAGACACACAAACACACACAACGAATGATCATCTGACATGATGACATTGAATTCTTCACTGACTGACCAGAGACGAGGATCTCCTGCCCAGGCAGATGGTTCTGCTCTGGTGGTTTTCTTCAGAGATGCCGGTCTTGGTCTTCTCCTCTGCCAGCGGCGCCAGATCCAGATGCCCATTAGGAGTGAGGGACGAAAGCTTGGGATCTGGAGGAAAGAAAGCACAGTCACCCAAAGCCTAGAGCAGATCTCTGGCCTTTAACACAGGCCGTGAAGCTCTCTGGAGACGGCACTAATGTCTCTTTCATGAGTCCCTGTGGACTTCTTTGCTCTTTACGGCCACAGAAACCACCGGATTAACGGTCCATCAAAGTGTCAAACAATCCCACAGGACTAAACAATAAAAGACGCTCAGATTTTACCATCTCAAGTCTGTTTATCATCTCAACCAAGAGCAAAAACACTGTTTGAGTAGATTCCTATATGATGTTTGCAAAAACATTTTTTCAAAACACCAAACTGCAATCAGAATGCCTTTTTATAATTTCCAGGAATCAGTGTGCATAGATTTGAAGAAGAGTCCAAATCAAGATCACATTATTAATAAGTCAAGTCAGACACATTTTTTTTGCCATGTTTCATAGACACTAAAGTTAGTATAACATTTTGATTCAGCTGCAAATCTATTTCCCACCAACTTGTATCTATTCGTGATCATACCGGAGAACGTGAGTGAGTTTTTGTGCCGTTCACTTCTATTAGAGGAAGATCCTTCATCATCATCATCATCATCATCAGAGTACGATCGATTGGCATCACCCTGAAACACACAGAACAGGACAGCACTCAAACAACAGCTGGCTCAGTCAACGTCAAAGAGCTTTTTCAGCACAAATTTTCCTTTATAAAAAAGGTTCACAGAAATAGAGAGTCTGGTGGGGATGAATGTGACTAGCTGCACAAACATTGGTTAATTACACTCATTTTAACTAACAAAGAACTCAATTCTAATGATTTTATGTAATGTAAATATTTACATTTACTAAAATATTGTTTTAATCCATAAATGTATATGTTAACATTATGCACTGTGAATTAATGTATTTTTTAATGCATTAACTAACATTAACCAATTAAACTGAAGAACTGCTTTGCCTCACTCTAGTCAAGAGGTATTAAAATCATTTGTTTCAACTATTCTGATTCATTCACTGTTTAGAATCAATGTGCAGCTCCAGGAATCAAACTGAATCAGACAGCCGAATCAATGAAGCACCGAAGCGGTTGAAATGACTCACCTCAGCCTGGAATCCCTCCACCAGAATAGCCACCAGCAGGTTAAACAGCACGTAGTTCCCAAATGTCATCAGAGCCACAAAGTACAGAGCTGCCAGAGGAGACGTGGAGGCCATGCCATTATACAGAACCACATTCCAGTCCTCCTGAGTCAAGATCTGGAGAGATTAGGAGAGATTTGTGTTTGTATACTCCTTATTAAAGCTCTCGTTCTGTCCAGGCTGGACTATTGCAAAGCTCTCTTGGTCTTCCAGCCAGTTCTATCAAACCTCTACAATTAATCCAGAACACGCAGCAAGATTAATTTTTAATGAGCCAAAAATAACGCACGTGACACCTCTGTTCATCGGTCTGCACTGACTTCCTATAGCTAGCTGCTTGCATAAGTTCAAGGCATTAGTGGCTGCCTACAAAACCACCTCTGGCTCTGCACCCCATTACTTTAATTCATTACTTCAGACATATGAGTGATATAACAACCTAGGCTAACCGAAACTTGTCATAGCACTTGTTTATTATAGCTCTTTTGTTCGTTTTGATTTCTTCTATTGTCATCATTTGTAAGTCGCTGTGGATAAAAGCATCTGCTGAATCATGCTCGTGTGAGCATGTGTGACATCTTTCTCTTTCTCTCTTCACCTGAAACACAGTGACGATTGCCCAGAGCAAAGAGTCAAAGTTCTTTCTGTCCGGGACAGTGTCTCCAGTGTCCGTCTTCAGACTGAACTTGCAGCCGAATATATGCATTCCTAAAATACTGCAGACACACAGAGAGAGACGCGTGATTCAAAAATACTGCAGTATTCTGAAATCATTAGTCTCAAAACTGACACACACCTGAAGATGAAGATGAAGAGCATCAGCAGCATGCAGAATGTGGCCACATTGTCCATGGTCTTCATCAGGACCACCAGCTGTCTGCGCAGCGCTGGCATGAACCGGACCAACTTCAGGACCCGCAGCAAACGGAAGGTGCGGAGTACTGAGAGACCGCCGTCAGACTGACCCACAATCTCACACACGCTAACAATAGGACAGACATTAATGACTACTGTTTTGTTGAAGTACAGTGAAATCATTCTATCACACATGTCTCATTATACTATAGTATTCCATTTGAAGACAATATTGGGCAGCACAAGGGTTTTTAACATTGATAATAATCAGAAATGTCTCTAGCATATTCCTGTTTCTTATTTAGATTTATTTTGGCCAATAAAATGTTTTTCACTTGTTCAAGTGCTTATTTTTGATCAAATAAATGCAGCCACGGTGAGCAGAAGAGTCTTCTTTCAGAAACATTACTTGGACGTGACAAGTCCAACTCCCTATCCATTAGGCCACTACTGCCCCTTACAAACTTTTTTACAACCCTCAATTTTGTGTATGCACAGTTTAAGGTGCATTATACCCTTAAAAATACTTTAAATGTAACAGAAAAGCATCAGCAGATGCTTGACTGGTAATTACCTGATGATCACAATGATCCCATCAAAGATGTTGTACGGATTGCGCAGGTAATTAAAGCAGCCGAATGCTGTGAGCTTGAGGATCATCTCCAGAGCAAACATACTGGTGAAGACGATGTTGCAGATCTCCAGAACATTAGTGAGCTCCTCCGGCTGAACACACACACAGAATGAGAACATGAAACACATCATTAACTGAAATAATGAACAGAAACAATAATGAGGCACATAGGTTCTCATCAACTCATCCTCATGTTCTTCAGCTCATTCAAGAATCACTGGAAGAGTACCAAATCACCAGTTGGTTAATAGGTTGGGCTTTAGCTTATAACATTCCGTCTATAGAAAAACACTGTGTATGTGAGAGTGTGTTTGACCTGCTCATGATGCTCTATGCCCATGCTGATGGTGTTAATGAGGATGGCCACCATGATTCCTCTGTTGAAGTATTTACTCTCCACGATCCCCCACAGTTTGACCCTCATCTCCATCCACAGCTCTTGGCTCCGCCTCCGACACGCCCCCTGCAACCTATTGCACCTGTCTATCTCCTCATCTGCCTCCTCCTCTGTCTCCTGTTTGGCTGCTGAGGCAGAAGGTGCAGCTCCATCTGTAGTGCAGTGAGAGAAGATCTCAGTGCTGCATGCATCCATCCATTCATTCTGTCATCCAGTTCCCTCACTCTCCTCCTCACCATGTTGTTGTAAGCTCTTGTCTCCTCTGTTGATGTTCGTTTTCTCATGCATCTGCTCCGGTGGTTTGCAGAAGAGCGTCCTGAAGAAGGCAGCGATGCGTCGGCGCGTCTTGCGGAGGACGTGGCAGACGAGCTGGAAGATCTCCTCGTAGCAGTCGCCAGGTTCGGCCAGAGAGGCCAGCGTGCTGGAGGACAGGCAGGCAGCTCGCTGCTCCTGCATCAGCTGATGCTCACGCTGTTTGGTCTCTGAAAACTGAGTCGCTATGACGACCAAACACAGGTTTATCATGAAGAACGAGCCAACCTGTGGAGTTATGCAAAGATTCAGAAAGAGAAGCACACTCCTCACTGCAAACACTAACACTCACTTCAAAACATCTCACTACAAACACTCAAATCAAATATTCACTTCAAACACTCCCTCATCTTACTGAAACCAAAACACTCACTTATCTCATCTCAAACACTCACACTCACTTCAAACACTCGCTTATCTCAAACACTCACTCATCTTACTGAAAACACTCACTCATCTCAAACACTGACTGATTTTAGAGCAAACACTTACTCATCTCACCTCAAACCCTCACACTCACTTCAAACACTGACTCATTTCAGAGCAAACACTCATTTCAAAACACTCACATATCTCACTGCAAACACTCACCCATCTGACTTCAAACACTCCCTCATCTCACATTAACCCTCTGGGGTCTGAGGTAATTTTGGGGTCTCTGAGATGTTTTGACATGCTCTGACATTTGTGGTTATTTCAGCTACTTATAACATCCTATTGACCAACATGTAATTGTTTTTGTATTCAGCACAAACTGTGCTACAATAATATGTGACCAAGATGGATGTACATGTTTCCATTTTTTAGAAAACAAATATTATACGTTTTTATTATTAAGTTTTGGGGAAATAAAAGTATCTGAAATAAGGCCATAAAACTCATACTGACCAGTCCTGAATAAGACTTAACCAGACTTTTAGGCTAGAATATTTACTTCAAAATGATGGGAAAATCATTCCACGTTCTTATTCACATAAAACAGCAGTGTTTTACATTTTAAAAACATGTTTTGAGGCCGAAAGCCCGTATGCGAGGGAGTGACAATGGCCATTAATATTCAGTGATTCTCGCCTGAAGAGACAAATGCCCCTCCCCTAAAGGCCCATTAGTGTTACTGTAACTGTGGCAGGTACGAAAGAATGTGAGGAGATTAAAGAATGTGAGGAGAAAAAACTGTTTTTTAAAATGATTTGTTTTTTATTTACAATACAGTATGATTTAAATATACATAATGAAGGTCAAAGATACATTATTGAGCATACTGATCTAACTACAGAGATGTGAATAGACTTGAAGTCGATCCTAAAAACACTCACTCATGTCACTTTAAATACTCACTCATCTCAAATACTCACTTCAAACACTGACTCATCTCAGAGCAAACACTCACTCATTTCAAACACTCACACATGGGCGTCAGAACCATTTTATATGGGTGGGATAGGACAATGAAAACCAATGATATTGGACCTACCCACTTTTACCATCTCTAATTCATCGAATATGTCTGTGCCGTAGGTCAAATCCATTCCACTAGACGAATACTAATAAATGAAACTCAATTTCAAGCACTGGTGTAGCGGTGCCTGGAGAAAATGGTATACTATTAATTTAGACCCTTAATGAAAAGGTTACAGGTGTTCACCGGTTTAAGAAATTCCTGATCATAAAAACCTGCTTTTTTATTTTAAGGTATTGTTTTTGATATAATGCACTGATTAAAATTAGTAATGATAAATTATCATTTTTTTCATATTTTATCTGTCGCTGTCCGCAGAGCGGGCACGCACGCATTATCAAACATGGCAGGACGCCAGCGTCACGGTCCGTAGTACTGACCACATTACTGTCTGTACTGGATGTGTTTAGGGAATATTTGCATTCATTCACATTTTTGAATAAATGCAGATTTGATTAGCTAGTCAAGAGGTGGACCTTCATGACTTTGTTGAATACGCAACCTGCTGAATGATGTGCAAAGATACAAAAAATACTATTAATATACGCAAAGCCGACTGATAAAGAAGTAATTACCCACTACATATAAATTAAACTCTATTAGATGTTTTCACTGTTTACTCGCGCATGCTGCACTCCTGAGACACAGCAAAGCATCTTAGAAGCCTATCTGCTGCTACACCTAACCTGATATAATATGAAATGTGAAAAAGGCCACCAAAAGGCGGACGTGAACTCAGATTGTTTGTGTCAAAAAAGTACCTACTTTACCAGCTCCACCACTAGAAATGTGAGTTTTTTAATCCACTATATTTTTCTAATATAAATAATTCCTGGCAATAAGACGGCTTATTCTGTAAAAGGCACCAGACTGATGGCATATACACCAGTATTTATGAATCATCAGCACATCAGATAAAACACTCTATATTGCTCTTTTAGAACAGACTCATAAATCTGTGTGAGTTTGTGTACTTACTATAATCAGCAGAATAAAGTAGATGAAGTTGTAGAACGAGTGAGCATCCATGACGTAATACATGATTTCCACCCAGCCCTCCAGAGTAATAACCTAAACACACCATTATTTGCAGGAAACACTTTAAACAGTTCTCTGGAAATGAAGATTGCTTCCAATAAGTTTACATTAAAAACAAAGAACATCAGTCAGCTGTGTGACTGCTTTTACAGGTTCTACAGTGGAAATGAGTCTTCAGCAGATACCTGAAATATAACGATCCAGGCGTATCCGATGTTGTCGAAGTTGATGGCTCCTTTGTGTGGGTTTCTGTGTCCGGTGTGGCAGCGGGTGTAGTATCGGTTCCAGTTGACACAGAGCCCGGGGACGATGGCACTGACGTTGAGGAAGGGCTCGGTCACGAGGCCCAGCGCCTGATGGTGCAGGAGATCATCCACGTCCAGACAGCACTGATGACCTGCCACACGCCGCGCCGGCATGTCGCTGCACGACATGATGCCGTTATCCTGCGGCAGAGAGCAGATGAAGGGCCTCTCATCCTCCTCATCGGGAGAGTAGTACGGAGCAGGGAGTGCTACACCTGTTGAGCTGAGAGGAAGAGGCAATAGATTTGTTTCCGAAACCAAATCTGATGCTCTACTGCCTTTCGCTGCTTTACACTGCAAATGATGACTTACGTTCTTAGCATTGCCCTGGTGTTTTTCAGTACAGATATCTAAGGTCAACAAAGATGGCATGTTGTGTGTGCAATTCTAGGATTTGTGTATAAAATTTTGAGAGAGAAAAAAAACAACCTTTTTTGAAAATGTGTAAGCAGTTAAAGCAGAGAAAAAGAGCAACTAACTTTCCAGACATTGTTACATTATTACATTTTTTTAATAAAATTTAGTAAATTGTTTACCTTTATTTAATGTTATAATCATGCCAATCTCAATGCTTTAGAAATATTTCACAACTATGTTTCTGTAACCGTTTAATAGCCTAAATTGCATACATTTACTTAAAAAGTTAAATAAAAGATATGACACATTCTTTCTAAAAAAAAAGTATCAAAATATTTTCAGAATGTGTTTATGCTTAAGAAATGCTTGGAAATTTTATAGATTTTAAAAAAGATAAAAAAAAATTGCTTAATTTTGACTTTTTTTTCCTGACAACAAGACAATAATGTTTACTTCTTTATTTAAGAATTTCTAGATATTTTGGCTGGAAACAAGACAAAGCTAGAAAAGCATTTTTTGCAGTGTGGAAAAAAAACCAGCCTTTGATTTAAGAGAATGAAGCTGCTCACCGCGGTCTTTATCAAGTACGTGTTTACACTGATTTTCGAGAATATCTCTGACATATAAAGACCAACATCCTGAAGCACAGAAACACACACAGACGGTTTAACAGAGCTCAGAGGGTCAGAGGTTTGTTGGTGCTCCTTTCAGTGATCATAAAGGCGACACTCTTTTAATAAACTAAAGAGCACATCAGTGAAAACGCACAGATCAAACACGGAGAGCAAATGAAAATATTTTTCAGAAGATTACAGAGGACAAACATCATCAAAGAGAGGTGGAGTGTTGATTCATCCATCAGAGCCGCTGAATAACCAACACGCTCCAAAACAACAGATCAGCACTTCATAAACCCTCTGCACTTACATTCACTGCCACGCAATAGTTTGGGCCAGTAAGATTTTTAGGGAGTATTTTTATACAGCAGGAGTGCATAACACTGACTAAACAAGACAAAGACATTACTAATGTTGCAAAAGCACTATTTTGCATTATTTTCTAATTTAATACTGAATTATTCATTGCAAGTGATATTATCAGAATCACAGTTAATCTGAGAGTCACTTTGGATAAAAGCATCTGCTAAATGAATAAATGTAAATGAATGAAAAGAGCTTTGAAATGATGCTGAGCTTCCGTTAGTTACTGCTGACCTACAGATTAAATGTTCAGCATTTTACATCATAAAATATCATTGTTATCAGTGTCAGAATTGTAAAACGTCAGTCATTTCCAGGTTTAAATAAACATTAAGTCCACTAAAATAAATGTGTCTGTAAACATGAAAAAGATAACCAACTGATACAAAGATTAGAAATGAATACTTTTACTCATCAGGGATGGATCAAAATGATCGAAAGTGACAGTAAAGACATTTATAATGTTGCAGAAGATTTCTGTTTCAAATAAGTGCTGTGTCTTTCTATTCATCTGTGAATCCTGAAAAATAAAATGTTTCCAAAAAAGCTTCCAAAAATATAGTGCAGAGCAATTGTTTTTAACACAGTGATAATAATCAGAAATGTTTCTTGAGCAACAAATCAGTATATTAGAATGATTTCTGAAGAATCATGACACTGGAATAATGATGCAAAAAATTTACAGAAATAAATGACACTTTAACAGAAATTCACACAGAAAACTGCTGTTTTAAATTACAATAATATGCCCCCCAAAGCGATTTCTATCAAAAGCATTCAAACAATCCTACTAAACCCGAACTTTAGAGCAGTAGTGTGTTTATCAGAGACTCCATCAGGGTTCAGGTTCTGTTTGTGATCTCTGCTGGATTCCAGCTGGTTTCAGAGGACAGTCAGTCATTATTAAAGCTGCTCTGAGCTGCTGTTCTCCAGTGAGATGGGTTCAGTGGGCTCTGATAAAGAGCGATGGGACACAGATGTGTAAAAATAGAGCAGAAGTAAGACAGGAGATTAGAGACCAGGGGAAGCATGGGAACACAACACCACTGAGATGAAGTACGTTCTTCTCCAATACATCTCAAACAAGACTCGCGACAGAGCTGAATTAAATGATGTTTTCAGCCAAAAGTGACCCTTTAGCCTTTTTACAAACATGCATTGTCTTCTCAAGACATTATCTGATGATCCTTATGGAAAAGTGTTACCAAAAAAATGAAACATATGCACAGATGAATCCTGCATTATAAGATCTATAACAAGCATTCAGAAAATAAAAACAGGCGTTTATTTCCATTTTATGCAGCCTTTGAAGCTCTGCAAAGAGCATTTCATCCTATAGACTGATGTTTTTCTGGTCCAGCAGACGTCTTCATCAGTCTTCATCATGTCCTGTGTGTCGTGAACTACAGGTGCGTCTGACTTCACAGGAACCCTGAAGTGTTTATTCTGGAGAGTGTGTGAACGCTGCTGAAACACACACCGTCCATTATCACAGCCGCCACATACGTGACATAACAAGGTCAGAGCTATAATTCTCCCAGCAGCCCCTGCTGTGCGCCATCACTCATCACACAGAGGAACATTAGAGGAACCACAGAAAGAGGGAGTGGGAATCTCACATTCCACCCCGGAATCAACAGAAAGAAATATGAAAGCATATTTTACCATTTTTAGAATCATTAAAGTCAAATTGATTTCAAATTGGTTTCAAAGCTTTACAGAAAAACTTTATGTTTTTAATATCTTAATGCCTAATGGTTGCATTTATTCACAGCTGAATGTGTGCATACACGCACACATGAATAAGATCAATAACATGCATGTATAAAACAAACAAGCTTATTTTCAAAATGTAAGCTATTGATCTTTTTGTGAATGATTCATTTGTGCATGTGTTTCATTTATGGAAAAACCATAGTTTTTTTTTTCTTTTTAATAACCTGTTGCATTTGGATGTACATAATAATTCAAAAGTAAAATCTGTTGCATTACAAGATTCTGTCTATCGTGTGAGAGAATTGAACCAGAAGTATTTCTTACAAGCCATCAAACTCTATTTTGCTTTTTCTCATTTATTTGCAACCCAATGAGCAATTGCTCCCAAATCAATTATTTCTGAGAAACGAACAGATGACAGACTCTGCTATTGTTCCTCAGTCATTAATAATGATCCGTTTCTCTGAAGCATCTCTGTAACGCTGGACACTTTGTGCTCTCTAGTGAAGGATCTGCACTGCTCTCTAATGAGGGAACATCACGACAGCTTCACAAATGTCTCAGACCCTCTTGAGGCTCAATAAATGCTCTGAGTTTACACTTCTGAAGAGCGGAAAGATCAGCACGACCATCAGCACTGGAGGTTCAAACCCCAGAAGAGCCAGAAGCTCCCCGCTGGAGATCAGAGAGTGATCATAAACAGCACAAACTCAGCATCCATCACAAACCAGCCCTGGAGAAGATAGAGGTGTCCGTGCATTCAGAGTTCATTTTGTTATTGAATATTATGACTTTTTGTTCTATGACAAAGATGAAGATGAGATCACACATTAACAGGACAAGACATGTTGACTAAACATGAAAAAAAAAGAAATCTGACACAGAACTAGGACTAGATCAGAACTCACAGGGTGAAGTTCTCCTCTGGATAGCAGCGGTTACGCAGAAGTCCAGCCCAGAGTTGCACACCGATGATGCCGAAGATGAAGAAGACGAAGAAGCAGAGCAGCAGCACGTTTCCTAACATGGGCAGTGTGTCCAGCAGCAGATTCACCAGGATCCTCATGCCTGACACACACAGAACATGACACTCAGATCACACACACATCTGGCCTTCTTCAGAAAATCAGCCTGAACGAGCTCTGACCAGATCAACGCTGGATCAGAAGAGAGTTACTGTCTATTTTAGCTGCATTTCCATTGCAAAAACTGCAATAAGACATAAATTCTTCCACCTTGTTCCTTGAGTCACAGCTTCACATGCGAACAAAGAGCAGATGAGCTGCGTTCAGAGAAGAACTTTCCAGGAGCAGAACTTGTGTAGGATGTGAGAATCTCTGAAGGCGTTTCTGACTGACATTCCTCCTCTGATCTCCTCACTAACTGCTCCACGTTCACTCAGATGTGTTTCTGTAGTTTGGAGGTCTAGCCGTCAGACGGAGTGTTTCCAGAGCACAGGTGGAGGGAAAAGCATCTAAATAACGAGCAAGTCACATCTGACACACTCCAGCCGACTGAAGAAACTTCAGCGAGAGTTTGGGAGTTTGAGACACTCGACTGTAAAAATCACAGCCTCTGACAGATTCAGTGATTCAGTTCAGCTGATGGAGAAACACCTCGCTCAGTTCCAGAAAGGCCAACGGAAACATTCCCAACTGTTTTTCGTGCATGATGTGATAAAAACATTGTCTATACAGCAGAGAATCACACAGTGAATCTGTTTGTGTTTATGAATGAACGTCGGTTCATAATGACTCAGTAGTGTGTTCAAAGCTTCAACACAATGAATACTCGTCAGCTGAGCTGGAATGAATCCCTCCCAAAACAAAAGAAAAAATATGTTTATATTATATATCACATTCACATATATTATATACTTCGGCCATCAATGCCTGACAATTGCATTCACCTAATGCCATTCTAATAAAACCATATTCTTATAATATTACATATGAATTATGATTGAGCCAGAACACACAAGGTTTGCTTTAATGCTTTGATTCGAGGAGCACTACAGTATTGAGAAGAGAAGGTTTTGTAAAGATCAGTTCAGAAACTTTAAAAACAACGATGAAGCAGATGACTGTGTGTGATCTCACAGGACTTTACCACAAACATAACTCGCTGAGGTTAACCAAATAGTCCCATCAGCTATTAATAAATTCTTTATGACTGTTAAAAGCTGTGAGTAATGAACCATTTTTCACCACAATTTGATGAAAGCCTCAGTTTTCTATCACTAGAGGAAACACAAGGAATCTAGGAGAGCAAAACACACACAATAACAATATCCTAACTGAACAGAACAAGGAGTATAAATATTGATGCAAACGAGGGACTAATAAACACAGGTGAACTGAATGACATAATCAGGGCACCTAATGAAAACTAGGTCAAAGGAACAAAACTAACACAGAACCACACATATAAATAACATCGTGATCTCTGCACACTTGGCATCCTCTTTCTCAAGGAGACCATCTGAAAATGAAGGTTTTTTTATTTGTCTTTGAAATATGTTGAGAATACAATGTGCATATTATGAGTGCAGACAACTAACTTTTACAGCTTGTTAATTTTCAAGCTCATGGAAATGCTGAGAATGCAGAGTCTTCTGCTGCTTTTCCTGGTGTTCTTCATGGGTAATGCACATGGTCAACCAGACATAGGTGTGCTGGAAAAGTGCCAGCATGGATGGACAAATTTTGGAGTCCGATGCTACAAGTTCTTCTCTCAGTCGTCTAAATGGATCACAGCAGAGGTGAAGTATTCATTAGTACTCAAGGCAGTTTTATTATTTTGAAAGGGAAAACTTTTCAGAAAACTACTGAGCAACTAATCGGAGCAGATTCTGTTTGAAAATGGCTAAAACTGTAATTGACGTGTGTTTTGTTTGTTTTTTTTTACCTTAGGAAAGCTGTAAAGATCAACAAGCTAATCTTGCATCTGTGCACAATGCACTGGAAAATGATTTTCTGCTGAGTCTGTTGCCTTCGTCTTCTACACGATGCTGGATTGGTGTTCAGGATGCTGTACAAGTAAGTTAAGTTCCGTGGCCTGAAGAGTTTCATTTGTTTGTGGAGAAAGCAATGTTTCTAATGAAGGTGTAACTTGTCTAATGCAGTACAGAAGAGCACTCTTGATCCGTGTCTTTGCTCTTTAGGAGGGAGAGTGGTTGTGGAGTGATGGAACGGCATTTAACTACACCAACTGGTGCTTGAATGAACCCAACAATCTTAATGGAGAGAATTGTGGCGAGATCAGCTGGACTTGTAAGAGTTATAGTTGTTGTTGTTGATTATTATTATTATTATTATTAATAATAATTTATATTTTTCCCCTCTCCAAACTCTACTACTTGCCATTCTAAATTTTCACACATAATAGCATAAATGTGCTTTCTAACACCGCTGTAATCATCAGAATGACTTCAGTGTTTGATTTTTCTCCACCCTACAGCCAAACGTTGCTGGAATGATTCGGGCTGTTTAACCTCAATGGGTTATGTTTGTGGTAAAGTGCTGTGAACTCCTGCTCCGTCATCTGCTCCACTTAATCTGTTAATACTGAAATGCTCCTTGACTCAATAAAGGCACTAAAGCAAACCTCGTGTGCTCCATTATCTAATCTTTTTAGAATATGGTTCATACAATGGCATAAAGTGATTTTTATTTGTGGATTCAAAATGTGTTTTTTTTTTTTTTAAATGTCAGGTGTTTACAAATACAGTGACTTTGTTTTGGTGATGACGCTTTCACAAGCCAGATGCCATTGACATGAAACATAAATTGAGAATAACAATATACATGCACAAAAGAAAAACTAGACAATATATGATATTTGTATGTACAGGGGGAATTTTTTTTTTTTCTGATTTGAAATCCCTGGGCATTAAGGGGTTCTCCTGCACAGAAGAGGTGGTAACTATGATAAATTGTTCTAAAGAGGCTTTTTGTACTTCTGAGTGTAATCCATTAACGCCAGCAGGCTTATGTGACGAGACAGATCTTGTATGTTTTATGTAAAGGGCCTTTTTTTTATTTTTTTTGCTGAACCGTCTGCTCTTTAGTCTGTTTTTAACAAACTTTGCGCTTCTGTTTAACCTTTGAACAAGGGAAAATGTTTCTATCAGACCGTCACCTGAGTCCGGTTTGATCAGAGATCACACTCACTGGGGACTCTGTTGATGGCTTTGAGTGGCCGCAGGACTCTGACCGTCCGGATAGCCGTCAGGTTGATGTTCTGCAGGTCCAGTGAATACTCCACCACCCTACACACACACACACACACACACACACACAGTTCGTCTGTACAGTCTAATACAGCACATGTGTTTTATTCATTTATTCTTCAGCACTGTTTGTTCTGAAGCTCTTCAAACACACACACAGCTGGTCTGATGATCTCTGACGACTGACGATCATACGCTCAACATACATGCAGACACACACACACACACACACACACACACACACGTGTCTGAGCAGACGCTTATTAAAGATCCCCATCTGTCCTCTGGAGATCTGCCATCATACAGAACACAGCCTAGACATAAAACACACATTCAGAGTAACAGAGATGAGACTGCTGTTTGACACTCAGTAAACACCTGAACAGATCTCACACACACACACACACACACAATGCCAAAAACATCAGTGTAATTAATGGATTTCAGAAAACTGCGTCATATATAGGTTTACATGAGTGACATTAATGCTGTAAAACCACTATATAAAATAACATTTAAAACTGCCTTCTGTTCACCAAAGCTGTATTTATTTGTATTTATGAAATTATATTTGAAATTATATTATTAAATAAAATAATTACTTTCTACAGTACGTGAATATGTATTAAAGTGTAATGTATTTCTGTGATGTTCGGCATCATTACTCCAGTCTTCAGTGTCACATGATCTTCAGAAATCATAATAATATACTGATTTACTGCTCAACAAACATTATTATTATTATCATCAGTGTTGTGATGATTTCTGTGGAAACTGTTACATTTAATTTTTCTCAGGATTCATGTTCTCAAAAGAACAGCATTTATTTGAAATAGAAGTTGTTTGCAACATTACAAATGTCTTCACTGTCACTTTGATCAATTGAATGTGTCCTTGATGAATAAAAGTATTAATTTATTTCCAAAACAATTAATGACGGTGTGTGTTTTATACTAAATGTCTCAATAATATAATCATAGCACAGCCATATGGATTTCATAAGGTCTGTCAGTGTTAACAGCATCATTCATTCTGAACAGAGAAACTCCAGAGCTCCTGAATCACTGCTGAGTTACCATCATCCGCTCAGCACTTCAGGAATCAAACTCCTGTAATGGGTTTGTTTGAGCGCTGAACAGACTGAGTGTGATGCGTACCATCTGAAAGCTGTGTGTGTGAGTGTGTGTGTGTGTGTGTGTTCTCACCCAGCCATTACGATGAAGAAGTCGAGTCTGTTCCAGGTGTCTCCCAGATAACAGCGCCGGCCAAAGATCCCCAGAGCCACCATCTTCACCACCATCTCCAGCGCAAAGAAGATGTAGATGAAGGCGTCGAAGGCCTGAGAGACAGAGAAATCAGCCACGCAATTAGATCAATTGACATCTAATGAGTCTAATGATTAGCTAATTAACATAAAACTCTGATGATGAGTCTCTCGATGACGCTGATGATCTGGAATCATCTGAATATTAGATATGAAGCACACGCTTATCAGGTTAGCCAGGGTGCTGAAACCTCACGAGATCAGAAAAAACTGATGAACGAAGCAAAGGACTCATTACCAGGCTTCTGCTGGAGGTATGCATGAGTATAAACACTGACTGAGTCACTCACACACTCACCTGCAGGATCTGGCAGCGCTCGGAGGAGCAGTCGATGTTCTCACAGGGCTGGTACATCCCCAGCGTCACACAGTTCAGCAGAATCACCATCATACTGACCCGCTCGAACCACGTGAGAGGGTTAAGGAGAACTCAACTAGTGCTTGATTACATGATTGTGTGATCACAGAAAAACATCACTGCAGACAATAAACAGAGTCAGAAAGCAGTGTGAACCACTGACATACTGCAACAGAATCAGTTCATTAAATGAATAGTGTTCACAAGATAGAATTTAAGAAATTCTCAAAGATTACTCAGTTTTATCAAAAGTGCCCATAAAAGGCATTTATAATTTACATTTCAAATAAAACTTTTGAACTTTCTATTCATCTGTTAAACTTGAAAAAATAAAATGTATTGTCTTTTCACAAAATAAAGTATATTAATAATTACCAGAAATGATTCTCGAGCAGTAAAGTTGGATATGATAATGATTTCTGAAGATCATGTGACACTGAAGACTGGAGGAATGATGCTGAACATTACACTTGAACACACATTCACACAGAAAACAGATGTTTTACATTGAAATATTTTTTCAATGTACAGTATTCCTGATCAAATAAATGCAGCTTTGGTGAGCAGAAGAGACTATCAAAAACATTATAAACCATACACTACCAAAGTTTTGAGTGAATTTATGAAGTGAATGGGTGTGATTTGTCTATTAAATTTAAGAACAGTCTGTCTATAACACTAAGAAGAGGCACTGCATGAGTGTGAGTGTGTGTGTGTGTGTGTGTGTGTGTGTGTCACCAGATGATCGCGGCTCCTCCTGAGGATTCGTCTTCATATGCGTTTCTTTGTTTATTTGTCTAGTGCTCATCAAAATGTTTACTGTTCCAAAGCAGCCTCACAGAGTTTCAAGTCAATAGTGAATTCATTCCTGGAGCTCACTCGCTGTAAAAGAGCAGCGTGAACATTCTGCTGTTTCACAGAAGAAAGGAAACCTACAGGAGCCACGATGAAAACGATGACTTTCTTCGAAGCCATTGTTTATATGGTCATACACAAACGTTTAAAGAGTTCAGGCAAACGGCAGGTAATCTGCAGTGAATGTGAGGCACAGGTGGGCAGCGGAGCTCCTCCGTTACCATAGTAACAGCTCCTCAGGTGAAGCGCCCGGCTCATTCATCCAGCAGCAGCAGCAGGTCAAACACACACAACTCTGAGGAGAGATGCTGGAGGTGAACAGCAGCTGATTCATCATCCCTAGACTTCTGTATCACAAGCTTTCTGAAAAGTGATGTTTAAGTATGCAAATGAGGCATTATATAATGGAATATGCACTCATTTGCATACATTGCCAAATCTGGAAATTAGATAAAGTCATGCACAAAATTCTTTGTTGACACAAAGGTTTTTCCAGAGGGGATTCTGGATTCCTCAGTTTATCACTCCATGAATCAGACAGAAAACAAACACATTTTTACCATGTATTTAAAAACCAAATGTTAACTACAACGTATATATATAAATGGGAATATGCACCAAACACTCTCAGTAGACGCCTTCAGAAAATAAAAGGGAATATTTGGGTATATAAGTAAAAAAGCTCTTTTAAGATATGGACTGGAATTGAAATCTACACACACACACACAGATAAAATAATAAAAAAAACACTTAAATGTGTCTTTTGGATGCTTTTTTCCACTAGTCTGAAGGTAAACATGTTACAGAAGCTAAATAGACCAAAACTGACCAGAGAAACACTGATTTAAATGCTTCTGTGAACTCTGGATCTCTGGAAGACACATGCTCCGGAAGTTCACATGCTCACTTTAACTAATGCTGAACTATAATCTATCACGAGGACACACACACACAGATCTCCATGAAGGCAGATTAAACAGAACGAGCACTGGTCTGTATGAGGCTCTCATTAGGAGCGTATAAACCTTCATCAGTGCTTCTGTCCCATCATGATAGTGGACACAGCTCTGGTGTCACTGGACACTGATCTGGGGTCAGTAGAGGACTCGGCTCTATTTATACAGCAGCTCCAGAAGAAGCACACGAGCACTGACTGAAACCAGCACCATAATGAAGGCCTTTCCCAGAATCCTCACTGAGCCTGAGAGGAAAATAGAGTATTTGAGGAAGATCCGGAGACACACTGCAGTTATAGATCACGGCAGAGTATTACACACACACACACACACACACCGGTTATTGTAAACGCAGTGCTGGACGAGGCAGAGGTTTCTCTGCAGCAACAGTCAAACGGTTGGGATCATCGTATGTTTCCAGTGTTTCCCGCTGCTCACTGGTTCAACGGGCTGCCGACACACACACACACACACCTAAGCAGATCTAAGATGATAAGTTCCTGAACTTTTATATAATATATATAATATAATCCCAAGGGATTAATAAAGTTCTATCTAATCTAATCTAATCTAATACCTGCATGTCACTTAAAAGTTTAATTAACAACAAAAAACATACTGATTCCCCATTAGATAAAGCAGCGAGCAGGATATAATAAAACAAGAAAAAGATCAAAACTGTTCAGAGAGGTTCATAATTAAAAGTCATAGATAGGCTTGTTAATTCATCAAAGCTTCAAAGATGGAGAATATTATTTTATAATATATAATATAAATGAACAGATTAAGGTTTTTATTTATTTTTTCTTTTCATCAAGGACACATTAAAATGATATTAAAGACATTTATAACATAACGAAATTTAATTTAAATAATGCTTTGCTATCTATTTCTATGAATATATATGTGTGTGTTTGTTTATATAGATAGATAGATTAGGAGTAGAGCACATGAAGCTCAGAAGAGTGTCTGTCATGGCTCATTGAAACACATCCAGAGAAGCCCAGTGGCTGAGTGAAACTAAACTCTCTTATTGTCTCCACAGCGACACTTTCTGATCTCCATGGCAACAGCAGAGTTTTTAAATCAAGTTAATTGAGAGTCTAGAAGTTGACGGCAGAAGGAGCAGCAGAACATCAGCAGACGATCAGTCACTGTACATCTGCAGCACAACAACAGACAGAAGAACACTGAGAGCTGTCAAACACACACTCAGATTAATTACATATAGAGTGCATGATTTAAGAGTGGAATTTAACTGTTGGACACTTGATTATATGTGAAGTAACCACGTACATTATTTCATCAAGGCTGAAACTTTCCGGGCTAAATGAGGAAAATAACTTCCTAATAAGACCCTAATCTGAGAGTTTAAAGCTTGATTTCTGTGCACAAATACAATCACGCTCAAGGCTGACCGCTGGTGAGAGACGAGACGCTGACCTTTAGCAGCATCATTTAGAGCCGCTGACATGCCGATATGATGGACGACACACAGCAAACACATCACGAGCAAGTGAGTAATCACACCAGACTCCTGAGGAACAAATCAAGCTCCGACACGCACCACAACACACCCAAATACCAGCACTTATAACGGAGCGAGCCACGGAGAACAGAAAGAGAACGCCACTGTGTTAATATCTGCATATCAAATTCTGTGTAATAAACAAGTTTAACTTTCTGGTGTGGGACTCCTGCTCCGCTTTCACCGCAGGACTCTGACTCCGGCTCAATTCCAACACAAAATTTATAATTGCAAATAGGGGGCTCACAAATGTAACTCTAAATATCATTTTATTTTTATTAAAGTTGCAATGCAGTATTTTCATGAACGTATAGATGTCTCACACGTTTTACAATACCCATCTTTCTATAAAACTCCTAAAAACTTCATGACACTGTAATATTTTGAAAATAAGAGGGTTTTTGAGCAATGACAGTTCACATGTCCACAAACAGTACAGGCCAAAAGTTTGGACACACCTTCTCATTCAGTGTGCTTTCTTGATTTCATGACCATTTACATCAGTAGATTCTCACTGAAGGCAACAAAACTATGAATGAACACATGTGGAGTTATGTACTTAACAAAAAAAGGTGAAACAACTGAAAACATCTTTTATATTCCAGTTTCTTCAAAATAGCCACCCTTTGCTCTGATTACTGCTTTGCACACTCTTGCATCCCGCAGTGAAAAATATATTTTTTTCTCATACTAATGACACATGCACTTTTTAGTGTGGAAAGCCCGCTTTTATTAAGAAACTGAAGGAAAGCGTTCAGAAATGTCAACAGATGAGAGCATCAGTGCGCACAGGGCAAAAAGTGCCTGTATTACACAGACGCTGATACGACCGAGCCCGACCCGAACCCGAGCATCCTTTCTAAATATCTGTCCGGGTACCGCTGGGCCTCAGGTCGGGAATCCATCCTCTGCTAGAGATGGGTCTGCTGCTAGAACTCTGTTTGGCATTTATCTGGTCTCTGATCTGAGCTGCTGTTAACTTGTGATTTCTGAGGCTGGTGACTCGGATTAACTTGTCTTCAGAAGCAGAGGTGACTCTTGGTCTTGGTAATTAGTGAAATTCCACTATTTAACCCTGATAAGGCACACCTGTGAAGGGAAACCTGATGACTGATGACATTTCAGAAAATGAAATTTCTGATGACTACCTCTTGAAGATCATGGAGAGAATGCCAAGAGTGTGCAAAGCAGTAATCAGAGCAAAGGCTGGCTATTTTGAAGAAACTACAATATAAAAGTTATTTCACCTTTTTTTGTTAAGTACATAACTCCACATGTGTTCATTCATAGTTTTGAATCTACCAATGTAAATGGTCATGAAAATAAAGAAAACACACTGAATGAGAAGGTGTGTCCAAACCTTTGGACTGTACTGTAGGTAAAAAATTTATCTTCATGCAATATCCCAAAATGTGCATAAAAAGTGTTAAACAGTGAATCTTACTCACCCGAGTCTTACATAGCCAGGGTTGCCAGGTCTGCAGTTTTACCTCCCTATTAGGCTACTTTTATGTTGTTTCTGCAGGTGATTTTTGAGGTCTGAGTTGAAATGATGTCACCAGAATGTCATTGCAGTAGAGGGGGGGGGACTTAACATAACTGGGTTGGTTTTGTTTTGAAGACTTGGCAACACTGCCATATTCTGCCACAGAGTTTCCTAAAGCATTACTATTAATATTATTACTATTAACTAAACAACAACAAAAAAAAATAAAGTACCTAAAATGAGCTTTGTTGTAATCTTTATATTGTACTTATCTGTTTCCAAAATAAACAAGCTTTATGCATTTTGTTTGATCTGTGTCATGTATGACTATTGAGCAACTAAGAGTAACTAGCATGATATGTAATATGGCTGAAATGGTTATTCTACTTATGTAATTTTGATCACACTATGGATGGGGAAACATCCCTGTCGTGGCTGGTTATTGTAAACGCAGTGCTGGAGGTTATTTTCTCTGCAGCATCAGTCAAACGGTTTCTAGTGTTTCCCGCTGCTCACCGGTTAAACGCGCTGCTGACGGCAACAGAATCCCGCCAGCATTCCTCAAGACAGAACCATCCTGTTGCTGTGGCAACAGAAAAAAAAAGAGCGGCAGCGAGCGACGGACGCTCCTCGGAGAGACCAAAAAGAACAGAGACGCAAATGAAATCAAATAAATGTGTGACAAAGAGAAACTCCCATCACTGCACAACACTGAAGACTTCAAACTAACCAGAGTAATAAACACACACTGCTTCATCATCCTGATAAAAACTCCCATTCAGAATAACCAGCTGCATTTACAACTTTTAGATATTTACATTTTATTCCATACTATTTTCAAAAAGCATTTCAAATGCTACCAAATACTACCAGTCAAAAATTTGGAATATTTTTTTTTGTGAATACAGAGATACACAGGTTTGACTTAAGATATAAAGAAAAATAAATAATGCTTTTTGTTCTTCAAGGAAGCATTAAATTAATCAAAAGTGATTAAATTTTGTAAACGTGCATAATGTAAAAAAAATAAATAAATACATTTACATTTTTTAAAATGTAAAATGAAAAAAATTAAATAAAATTAGTTCAGAAGGTGCCGTAGAGCAGAAATGGCCACAGAAATGTAGCAAGTTTTTATCTAATTTGAAGTATAAATGTTTTCTTTTATCATATCAGGGAGACCTGCTGTGATTGTAATGTCTGTCACATGTCAGTCTATATGACTTCAGCACATCTGACAGATGCTCCAGCGTGACTGATGTTAAACACGCTCTGCTAATCCGCACACTGTGATGTTTCGCTTCAATTTCTACTTGTTTGATCACTTGTTACTTCACAGTGTGTCAGAATGTACAGCGCCAAAGAGAAGTGCGTGTGTGTGTGTGTGTTGGGTTAATTGCATTATAAATAGTCCCAGTAAAGGGATTTGTATTGCTAATTAGTCTTTGCTGTGTTGTGCTGGTGTTATCTTTCATTCTGCCGCTCAGATCTCTCTCGTTCAGCGCAGGTGAATCGTTTCTCTTTGATTCATGCTGCTGTCTGTCAGATCTCTCAGTCAAGCGGATCAATCGGGCCCTTAATCTTTCACATTCAAACACAAACAGGCTCCGCGAGCGCCTCTGACAGCAGCTGAGCAACGGGACGCTGAGAAAACTCACAAATAACTGTTATTTAAGGCAAATTAAGCAGCGTGAGAGAGACCTGAAGGCCACAAACACAAGCAGATGAGTTTAACACACTCCTGTCTCACTGCTTTCTGATTTAGAAGTCTTTTTGAACAAAGACACTCATGGAATGAATAAACCTAAACTGAGAATCCACTTTGCTTTTCTCTGTAAAGAGCATGTACTGAAACTAAACAGCAGCACTTCATTCTAATTTTCTCTCCAAATGATTACAGTTCTGACCTTAACATGTAAAGCCTTTATATATCTGATGCAAATGCAATTGAACATATTCGTTATAAATTGTAATGCACCTTGTGATGCACTGTATGACATCATAAATAACATGCATACGATGCTATCATTTTTTCATGTTGTGATACTTGCTGAAGCTTTTAACGGTGAATAAATATAAAGTGAACTTAAATATCCAATGTAAACAAACGCTTCAAACAGATAAAAGTGCAAAAGTATAATTAAGACGAAGAAAATTTCAAATCACCTGTTTAATCTTTAAGAGTATGGCATTGTGATGAACACTGATTAGATAACATAGAAAAAAGTTTGTTCATTAATAACAGAGTGTTGTATTTCTAGAATAATCATCTTCTGTGACACTGAATATCTGAGATGATGAGTAACAGCTGAATATGAGTAACAATGAAAATCAGAAACACTGACTGTTAACAGCTTTAGATTAAACATTCAAATAACTAATCTCCACACACACACACACACACACACACACTCATTTAAGTTGAGTCACTGCTGTGTGTGTGTGTGTGTGTGTGTGTGTGTGTGTTCTCTCAATCTCCATGGCAATAACAGCTGCTGTGGGTCGTAATTGAAAGCAATGAGAAAAAATAGAACAAAGAAATTGGAAAAGAAAATAAAGCGGATCAACAGAGACGAGGAGAACACAGGCTGTTAATGATGGATGAGCCACAGACACACAGGAACAGTTTCTTCCCCCAGGCAGTCCATGCCACGAACACTTAACAAAAATGCCATGATACATGTTCAAACACATCATACCTGTTCTTACATGTCTGTATTATTCATTGTGTTTATGTTTATTATATTATTTTTATTATCTGTGTCTTGTCCTGTCACTGTGATTCTGACACTGTAGAGCTCTGTCACTAAAACAAATTCCTCGTATGTGATTCAGACAGAGCAGAAACATCCACAAACCTTCAGTGGGATGATTACTGTCACAAACACGAAGATGAAGGACAGGAAATTAAGAAAATAACAACTGCTTGAAGATTGGTCAGTCAGACAGAAAGCCCCGCCCCAAACTTTTTTAGGTTACTGTAAATATCAATCCAGTCTCTCTGACAGCAGACATCCAGCTCTTATTTAGTGAGCTGATGATAATGATGGCTCTTCACTGCTCGTTTGTTCATGTATGAGACAGAAAAAGCTCAGAATCTCCTCAGAAACACAAGAGAAACACAGAGAGATGACAGACAGATGCACTGATCTGCTGAATACTCATGCAAATGGCTTGTTTGTCTGTTTGGTGTGTGTGTGTTTTATTTCAGTGCTAAAGTCAGATGTTAATTGCATCTCGTCTCGTCTTAGTGATAGTTAACATTGACATTTACCAACCAAACACACAGCACGACACCTCACGACAATAACAACAAACACTACACTAATATCACACAGACATTAGACATCTCAGCAGACTAGGGATGTGCATCTCCATAACTGAGGCCGATACGATACATGAAAGATACATGAAGCAGCTAGCGATGCGATGCGATACACCCCTGTTACGATGCAGTGCAAACCGATTTCGATTCAACATGATTCGATGCAGTATGATGATGTGAAACAAATATGCAGGTATACAGGTGTTTTGAGCCCTCGTTCTCTGTAACGCTGTAAGGCTGAATGTCTTTACAGATAAGCATCCGGTTATTACGGTATTGTCTTGGAAAGAGCAGTTCACACTCACCATATGAAAAAATAAAATGCACAAAAACACATAATTTACATGTGTTTTTGCCCAAACGTCAAAGGCCTGTTAAATGAATCAAACTAGTGGGTTTTGTTAGCTTTAAGATTAGTTTTTTTATTTTATTTAATTATTCAATCTAAATACACTTTTTTGTCAAAATCTTTCTTGGATCTCAAAGTGTAACCCTTTCAATCTAGCATCTGCATGCAAGCCTTCTGTTGCCTGGCAAAATGTAATATTTCTTATACAAAATGTGAGAAGGGT
>JAUMHI010000041.1:588731-603097 GCA_032359435.1 Enteromius unitaeniatus
ACAGACCATCACATCCCCCCTCAGACTCAGTTTATGAAGAGATGAAACGGAGCAATTCGGACGCCCCGCCCCATATAAAGACATTCATCAATCCTGACTATCAATCCATTTAGCTACTCCACTAAATACCTGTTATATAGAGTGCTCTGTGTTTCGATTTTTTCTCCTTCTGATCCTTTCCTTTCAGTTCAGAGAGAGAAACATAATCTGCCTGATCTTGTCACAGAAACTTGACTGTGGGAACTTTTTCACAAGAATCAATAATAGCAATCAAAACTATTTTGTCTTATATCTAATTTTAAACTAAACATTGCTAAAATGGTACGCTACTTGTTTGCACAGTGTTTGATTTTGATGTTCATGTCTAAACTTACTTAATACTCTTAACCACTCATCTTCCTTTGCAGTTGTGGTCATGTCTTCCTTTCTGTGAACTTAGAATACATCAAAACAACCACACTGACATCTTTCCTGCTCCGACTAACAAACGTTTTTTAACAAAAGTTTAAAACAGGGTTCTAACCAACAGAGTCTCACTCCAACTCGTTTTGACGCTTGGTCAAGACCCATTTTAGTCACTTTTTGACGTTAAGGAATCTGTTTAATGTAATGGTTTGCATGCATATATAAATGTATTTTATATTATTTATTCTATATATATATATATATATATATTTTATTTTATATATATATATATATATACTTATATTGGAGCACCAAACCCCACCCCTACCCTAAACCTACCCACCACTGAACAATATAAAAACACACACATTTTCATGAAATCACCACAGACTGCAGCAGCGCACAGGAAGTACACGGAAGACGAGACAGCAACCGCAACTATCTCTCTCACAAATCAATTGTTTTGCCTCGAATGACTTGGAATATTAATGTCTTTCAAATAAATGATGATGCTGGTTGTATCTGCCTGCTATATCTTGTGTTTTATTGACAGATGGTAGGTTTAGGGGCTGGGTTTGGGTTACATGCTCATAAATGTGTAAATAATATAATTTAAGTGAACGTTGTGCAAATAACGCATTTCAAGAGTAACACGCTACGATTAATCCCACACATCTGGCGGCTCAACAGCTAATCAGTCCCCTTACCAACTTCCAATCACCTCATTTCCCTTTCACTATATAAACCCCAGATTTCATTCCATTCACATCTCGCTTCAAGCATCCCACCTCCTCGCCTTCTCCGACCGTTATTCGGTTCACGTCCCCCAGGGGAGCAGTACGGGACCGAGCCGAACTTCGAACCCTGCCCTTACTAGGGTTCATACCACTAGGGTTTGGGGTTTGCTGTTCTCCCGGGCTCGCTCCCCTGACAGCACGCCAAACCAGCCATACTATTTATGAGGAAAGCGTGAACTCTTGAAATAAAACTGTTTCGACTGTTTACATAAAAAAAAATCACACCCCTAAATATATGCAATAATGCCAATGTTTTTACCCAATATATCTTTTAATTATGACAATAAAATTTAAATATATTGATGCTAAGAGTTTCATATTTAAAACAATGGAGGAGTCTTCATATTAAAAAGTCTTCATGTCTAAAAATGGGAACCTTTGAACTTCAGACAGCGATGCAAAAGGGTCTTGACCAAGCGTCTAAATGTGACAAGTTGGAGTGAGACTGTGTTGTTCCCACAGGTTCTTGAATCCTTGATAGTTTGCAAATCTGATTTTTTTTTTTCAAGGATCATACACAGATTTTCACAAGCTAATATGATTATTTAGGGTCTTACTGGAAAGTTTGTAATATAGTTTGTTTTAAAATTTCTCAAGGATGGTTTTAAAATCGCTAATTTTACCGTCATAAACAGCTCTTTAGAAATCACTCTGTTCTGTGTACTTCCCCTTTAAATCTTCACGAGCCCCTCTTTTCCGGGCCCTCTCAGAGACCCTTTCTTTTTTAGCCTTATTCATAGTGTGACTTGCTAATTAGCACATTAATAGGAAAGGCGAAGCAAAGATTCATTGAAAGACATACCCACTGCTTCTGTAGGTGAGGCTGGATCATGAATGATTCGCGCGAAAATAAACACATTCTGATTGATCAAGGGGGCATTTCCCTTCAGAAACAAACGTAACGTTAATCCTCCGCGTCTTCAGTCACTCAGATGTCGGGAGTAAATCACTACTGCTCTGTTCATTAAAACATTCAACAACAAAACACCTCAATCTCTCAGGAGTCTTGCTTGTCTCTGCGTCTCGGTCTGATGAGGTTCACTCAGGGCGGGTCTGAGGTAAGACACCAGTTCAGTCTGTGTGACATCCTGCTGTCAATCATCTATTGTGGGTGTGGCCTCTGTCTGTGTGACGTCACACCGACATGCATTTGAGAATGGCTTGATTTCAGATTCTTTATTTTTATTAAATCAAAAGAAAACTACCTGTGGATCTTTATCATTGTAGGATGGTTGTGTACACACACTCCCAACACACACTTCAGTCCAAACAGCTTGAAAAAGTGCATGCATCACCGTATGACCCCTTTAAAAAAAATATGATTATTCCCTTCCGCTATTGTGTTACTTCACCAACACTTAGTGGCCTATGCACATTGATTGATTGATTTATGTTAGCTGCAGGTTCTTACAACTTTCCTGAAAGTCCTTAAAAAAATTCAGATTCGATGGTTCATAAATATATTCACACACAGATCAGCACATTTTCAATAGGACTCAACAGCCTTAGTGTAAATTTAATCTACAGATCAATTCTAAGAAGCTGACATGAAATATGATGCATGCATTTAATAAGGTTTCAAAAAAGGTTTTTATAAAAGTAAATAATGTCTTGAGGTTGATATAAAAAATATGTAGATTACTGTAAAGTCTGACAGAACACAGGTAAAATATTGCTTCAGAATAAATAATAGATTATACATAGCGCAGGCACTTACCTGTGTCACCGCACAAATATTAAATTCCATTTTTTCTGTGCATGGATGAATAAATACACACAAAATAACTTCAAAATGCATGTTCCAGTAAATACCACAGTAAACACAGTTTAGGCATATGTCTTATCGTAAACAGTTGAGAAAGCAGTTTACGTCAGTTTAGAGATCTCGTAACAAATAAAATAAACAGTAACCCTTTCAGCAAGGTTCCATTTGTTCACTATAAAACACATTAATAATGATAGCTGTGATGGAATAGCGATCAAAGCCACTAGATTACAATCCTGCAACCTTTAGCAAAAAAAGCACAATGGCTAATGAAAGGAAGGAGACCAGAGGCTTTTAAATGGATGTCAGTGGAGGAGAGGTTTCGCTACACTGAATAAACAGCTTTTTAGAGGAAAGAGCTCATCATTTAATTAATCGACAGCCTTTTGGCTAATCTTTAGCATGTTTACATGTAGCGTATCAGCAGCAGCCCGCGGTTACGCCACTGGGCTTGTTACATATGAGACCGCTTCTGGGATGGTTACACGATCGGGTCCCGAGATGGGCATGGCACCGTGGCACACTCCGGATCGGCGTTTCCCTGGAGTGTTGCCGCCTATTCAGCCCGTGGTTCAACCCTGCTTTTCTACAGATACGAGTGCCCCTAGGACAGGTTTGCACTTGCAAATTTAATGTACACTTGCAATCTTATGTACTTGCGCAACAAGTACTCAGCACATGCAAATATTTATGGCATTATATTATCTCCATACTGGCTTGCTGCGCCACTCCCACAGGACTTAAATATCTCAGTTTTCCCTTAAATGTGCGTAACCTGAGTCCTCCCTGCCCCGCAGTCTGACTAGAGCGGAGTAGTTCCGGCTGTGCTTCCTCTGGTCTCCTTCGCCAGAGGTGTGGCAAAAAATTTCCACAGTCAACCAGAAGGCTGGTTCCCTCCAATTATATCCATAATTCTATCGATATGTAAAAACTTGTACTATTTCATGTGCTCTGCCCTCAACCACCTGCTTCAGCACAGCTGAAAGCAATTCTGTCGCCCCCTTCTTGGGCCACAGAGGGTTGGGAAGGTTACGCCCAGATCCTCTGCTGACGAACTTGAAAAGTAGATCTCGCCTTTCTGCGGGGGGTCTCCTCGTAACGCTGCCTTAGAATCGTGTCTTGTTCCATGGGTGTTCCCATATGTAACGTCGAAGTGATTCGACCAAAAGGGTAACGTCTAGGTTACGTACGTAACCCACGTTCCCTGAAGGACACTTCACCTGACCAACTCTGAGGTCGTGCTGACACCGGCTCGGCTCTTCAGCGAAAACTTGCATGTGCGCTGCGCTCATGCCCTCTTATACTCACACAGTGATGAGGTGCACCGGAGCGCAATCAAATGCACGCCAATATTCATTGGCCTTTTGTTTAACGCTCAAAGGCCATCTGGTCTCTCTGGCGAGTTCCCATATGTAACGTCTCCTTCAGACGTTCTCTACACTACTTCTAGCGTTTCACAGGGCAAGTAACCAAGAGCAAAATCATTAGTAGAGACTTTGTTGGGTAGGTTCTCTCATCCAGGCCAAATACCAGATGGAAATGTCTCTTAAATTCACAGAATAGCATACAAAGCATACATCATTTTTTTGTTCTTCGAGCACTGTTGCAGTGTGCCCCAGCTGGTCTCATTACTTCTATTCCTTTTCTTTCTGTGAGAGTTTTGTGTTCTTATTTAAGTTTGGCCTCCGAGTCTCTGACTGTGCTTGCATCAAAACTTCAACCATCGGCCTCCCAATACGTCACAATGATTACCGACGTCCAGCGAAGTTAGCCATTACACTTTCTCCAATAGTAAGCAATACACACCCTCTTATCTTGACTTTACCCTGAGTTGGCTGTGTGTGTACAGGTTTATATATCCTGGTGGGAACTTAAACCTGAGTACACACAGACTCATGGGGACTTGTTTCATGGTGGGAACCAGAATTTGAGGTTCTGATTGTTACAAAAGCTTATACAACAACAAGTGGGATTCTTTTTTTTTTTTTTTTTTTTAAATAAAAATGCAAAAGTTTCCTGTGAATGGTACATGTAGGCATGTGTAGGACAATAGAAAACAGTATACAAACAATTATCCCTATGAAGAATCCCTACAAGAACAGCAAGAAATTAATGTGTTTGTGTGTGATTGCGCTTATTTGTTATTCAGTAGGATAGTTTTGATTTGAATAGTTTTAGCTATGTCCTCTATGATATCACCAGACAGAACACACCTCTGTTGCGTTTAATCATGTTCTACATCTGAACTACATAAAGCTCACATAATATTTTTCACATCAAATATTAGGCCTAATTAAGATCTTTGTTTGCACCGGAAGTCAGCAGAAGGGGAATGCTGTCTCCAAACAGAGGTTGGCCCATTCTGTGGTTGATCTTGGCGCTTCTGGCCCAAGGTGAGCCGTGCCCCCTAGGGGTGAGAGTGCCCACTCCACCCACGTGTCGCCCTTTCCTCAGGAAATAGGAACATTTTTATAAAATGACACATATTCTCTATCAACAGGTCCTACTGTTCTCATATCATAAATATCACATAAAATTCACATACTATTACACTTATTAACTAGCTGATTTCTCCAGTACAGGCCTAGGGCTGATTTTGTTTGTCCATTTCAGAAAATATAATGTTTATATTAATATTAATATTCAATTAAGATTCATAAACTATAGTATACTGATTCCAGAATTAAGATGTTCAATAAATAAATTATGACATAGATTAATTCAGAGTAAAAACATAATACCTGTGATTCAGGCTTAATCCAAAAACATTACTGTTCAATTCAAAAACACTTTATACTAATCACTTTCTGAATATATATGTAGTTAGAATGTCTTAAATGTCATTTATTTTATTAAATTCACTATAAATACATGAAATGTTTTCCTGTATATTTACTGTATCTTTTTACTGTATCTACTGGATCTTTTTTTTAAAGCATGTAATATCACCGTAGCACCACCAGAGGAAGACAAGCACTGCCTTCAGCATTATCTGTTTACATCAGCATGAGCTTCAGTTAACAGTGAACCAGAGACAGAAATTATACTCAACATCAACGTGTGCAGCCAGCAGCTCTCAGCTTTCTGTGTGTAGAAACCATCAGAGAGACCAAAATAGAGTTTCTTAGACAGCACATAGATGGCTGATGACATGCTCCGGCCCACAATTCCCTTTATCTGCCTCTCTCATATGTACTGGCCATTCATTCAGTCATTATTTAATGGATAAAATATAAAACTTCACTCTCCTTCATGTTTTGCTTTGTTAAAGATGGGGTGCAGATTATTTTAGCCATCTTAATAATGGATTTGTCTAAACATGCTACAACATACATACAACTTTTCATTTCAAGACTTTACCTGATGATCTGGAGTGATGTGGATTATTGTGATGTTTTTATCAGCAGTTTGGACTCTCATTCTGACGGCACCCATTCACTGCAGAACATCCAATGGTGAGCTAGTGATGTAATGCTGCATGTCTCTAAATCTGATGAAGAAACAAGCTCATTTATATCTTGAATGGACTGGGGGGTGAGCACACGTGCAGCACATTTTCATTTTTGAGTGAACTATTGCTTATGCAAAAGCACCAGCAATGACATCAGCCAAACCAACGGGAATCTCCTGTAAATTGAAAGCTCCCTGATGCGAGTCATTTTTTTCCGCATCGAGCACCTTGTAATGCATGCACACGACGGAGTGTGTGTGTGCCTGTTCATAGCGCGTGTTTGACAGATAGCATCCTTATTGGTTTACTCAGCAAAATAAGCCAATCAGCTTTCAGCGTGGGCAAGCTTGTATTTATTTTCTCAGGGACCTAAGTTATCAGTTCAATTTGAAAAGAAATAGGAATAGACCTAGTTTCTGCATGTTTCCTGTATATGGTTTCTGGGGGCATCTCAAAATTTTTGTTTGGGATGTTGTTGTTGTTGGTCTTTTTTATTATATTTGCTAGTTGGTTTGTGTCCCTGGAGAACAGTCATGATTTTAAATCAAATGACACAAATAAGTTTGATTCAAAAAATGTCAACAAATCATTAAAAAACTTATCTTAAACTTAACTTATCTTAAAGTTGTTTATTTCATAATGAATGTGCTGGTCTCAAAAAAAATCTAATTAGTAGTGTTAAAAGTGTCAGAATATAGTATTCTAAACATCTGTTAAACGCTTTTATATAAATGCTTCCTATATTACATGCATTTTCATTTATCGAAACTTTTATCAAATGTACATCAGCATTCAGGAATGAGCCATTTGACATGCTGCCCATGATTCATAAGCTCCATGTGTCGACCCGTCTAAGAAAGAGTAGATTCGTCACAGCAGATGATATCAAAAGCTCTCAGAATCGGGAGGTCTGACCCGTTCAATCTAGTCATGAGTTTGATGAATTCAGTCACATCTATAATGAGGAGCTGCAGATGTATTGTGGGATTCTTTATGACTTCTGGGAATGAACACTTTAGAGTATAAACCAGGAATTAATGATCTTTGATCCACATGAGATAAACTTCACCCAGCCAAAACCTGACACAAATTAGCAGTAATTTAATACAGAGCGCCTGTCTGGAACCATAGAAGCACTTTAGACGACTGAAATACGCTGTGTTTGTGTATGCATGTGTTTGTTTGTGTGTGTGTGTGTGTGTGTGTGTGCACAATAATTGCCGACTGATTGCTCTCAATGGTCTGTCCAGTGAAGACAACAGAAAGACTAGTTTGATCATATCTTCAGTTCTGTGCAGACAGTTTCAGGGTTGATGCTTGTTCTGCAGAATTTAGATAGGAAGTACACTGATGTAGCTTAGCATTACTAGGAATGATTATCATACAGTAGTTTGTTAATGCAAAAGTGTTTCCTATATATGCTTTCTTATATAGTCCACAAACAGAAGCCTGGCAGATGTTTGATTGTGGAGCAACCTGGAAAACCTAAGCCGTTAATCACTTCTTGTCGAATAGATGACTTACCTTTCTAAGCAATCAAATAGTAAAACAGGTAATAAATACCCCACTGACATACTGTACGTCTCATGAACATAAGAAAACACTGCAACCATGTAGAACACCCAAACAATTCCATTGCAAAAAAACAGTTTAAACCAGATAGCTACTGATTATCAATTCCCTGGCATAGCAAATAAAAAACTATGGGTAAACTCTTCAGTTCACACAATATAATAAGCTCACTCCTCTTAATAAAAAGCACTTTGTTCAAGCTACTTTATTTATATTTGTTAGAAGACAACTATTAGAACTTTTACCAAGTTACTTTTTTATTTCTGTAGTGTTTTATACAGAACAGATTGTTTAAAGGAATAAGAATATTGTAAAATTCAGCAATTATGAATCAAATTCAGTGTCAGCTGTAAAGTAGTTATAGAAAAGACTAAAATAATGTCGATATTCATCTTTAAAGATGGTTCCAGACATCTCTACTATAACTGATTACTCATTTTCTTTTCATTATTGTTTTACAGTGAGTTTGCACAGCAGAGTTTCTTTTAATCTTCTAGTTTTCTTTCTTCTGCCCCAGTGCAAACTATGGAGTTTCTTCAGCTAAAGTGTGAGTTGCAGGAGTGTAAAGAGCGTGACGGCTCTCGTGTGGAGCGGAGCTGCTGCTGATGGATGAAGTGGGAGCTGTTAGCTGCAGAATGATGTTTGTTGGCTGCTGTGGTCACATCCATCTGTGGATAATTCATTTGGAGGGATTCCAGGTCTGTTACAATGATGCACTTAAACCTGTTAAGCTCCAAATCCCAAATCCAGGACACCCAATAGCTCAGAGAGTCCGTCTGATACCTCACACTCCACTGTCACAGCACTCCTCTTTAACTGCGCTTGAGTCGATACAGCGGCGCCACTCGGACAGACCTCCATCACTCATCATCTGACGCTACGCTCGCTCCGTCTTCTGCCGTGTGTGTAACATTAGACACTTCTTCCTCTGGACCGTCCTTCCGTTCTCATGCTCTGACCACATTAACTCCACTGACCTGCTAACCAGAGTACAGAGAACAGACCCATCTATCTATCTATCTATCTATCTAATGTGTGTTACCCCTGTCTGTGTTTCTGCATTGTACTCTAAGGACTCTTATTATGAAATGTGTTTCCCCTGTTCAGTCTTGTTAGTTCTCATAGCAATTGATCAGCTCCGCCCCCTCGTTAACCCTCTTGTCTCGCCTTTAAAAAGTGTTCATGTTTGTCAGTCTAATTGCTGTGTATTGAGTGTCTTTCCTCGTACAAAGCGCTTTCCCTGTGTGTTCATTGTTTGGCTGATCGCTTGTGTACCGCCCTCTGCCTTGCCTTGGATTATTGTTCTGGTTATTCCCATTTGGACTTTGTTCGCTGATCGACCGGCCCTCGCTACCGCTCTGAACTATCCTTGTGTTTTGCCTCTGCAATTCCTGTTTGCTGTTGTCTCGACCCTGCCTGTTTTATTTTTTTTTGGAATAAATTGAACTAATAAAATGAACTCAAAACATTTAAAACAAGGCTTTGTGAAGCCAACACTTTCCCTTTTGAGTTAGATATATGTAAACAGTCTTTGAATTTCAATTCATTTCAGAACTACCTCTTACAGTGCTGCATAGTTTGCCAGCTCAATCCAAATTCACAAATTTTAAATTAGAAGTTGAATAGTAATTGAAAATTCACAGTCTAGTTTGTCGTGTGTGGTTGTCAGGGTGTTGCTATGCAGATTGTGGGTGCTAGGGAGTTTCTGTTTTGTTGCTAGGCTGTTTCCTGAAGTGAAGACAGTCTCCTCTTCTTTAATATTCTGCTCTCTACAGTATGTAGGGCTCTTTTAATGTAAAATCATTAGTCTGATGTGTTCAGTCTGAGAACTGCAGCCAGATAAATATTGTGAGGAGTCAGGGTTTGTTCAAAACACTGCCTCTCTGTTAGAGCAATATTAATAGCGACGCTCAACTTAGCAAACACCAGTAATAAAGTTGAAGACAATCTGTAAAGTGTCTCTGGCGCACAGCACAGGTCTGAACAGCAGAATTGATGGCAAAGAGCCACAGGGCAACTGCCTGATCCCGTTTTTTTACAGCTTGTCCTGATGTAGGGAAATAGTTTGCATTTTTGGAGTCGAGCCTGGAGTGTGTGTGTGTGTGTGTGTGTGTGTGTGAGAGAGAGAGAAATGAGCCGTGTCCAGAGATGGTGAGATCACCATGCTGGCGCCAGTTATCAGAATACCATCTCAGACTGACCATGATCTTCACACACACACACACACACACAAACCTGTTTACCTAGTTATGACAGTTTATAAAGTCAAGCGTCTGCATCAGTTACCGCTGCAGCCATGTGTTTTTCCTTCACATTGCTTCTTCTCTCCTCCATGGATGGCAGTAGATCATTATTAACACGCTGACAGCCGACTCGTTCATCTCATGTGTTTGATATTCAGTGATTCTGAGACATACTAAAGTCCTGACCACATCAACACGTCTGATGGCTCAATCATCGTGATACTGTGATACAGTTACACCAGCTGAGAGATCATTCAGACCTCAAAACACATTCTCACTGCAGTGCACTGCTGTAAACAGATTGGCTTTTTGGCATTATGAATGGAGAAGGGAAAATCTTGTGGTTAAATATCTGGGGCAGTGAATGAAAGGTTGTAGGTTTGAATCCCATAAGCACACTTAACCTCCTCAAGGGTCACTGTCACTGTAGGAAGTGCACCGTTGTTATTCATCAAAGAATCCTGAGAGAAAAAAAGGGGAAAAAATCACAGGTTTCAAAAAATATATCTGGCTGCACAACTGTTTCCAACATTGACAATTCTAGTAATAAATCAGCATATTAGAATGATTTCTGAAATGATCATGTGACACTGAAGACTGGAGTAATGATGCTTTGTATCACAGGAATAAATTGCATTTTAAAATATATTCATACAGAATTTAAATTATATTTCACAATATTACAGTTTTTTCTGAATTTTTAATGTAATAAATGCAGCCTTGATGAGCAGAAGAAACACCTTTAAAAACCATTCAATATCTTACCCCAAATTTTTGAATGGTAGTGTACATGTCTAAATGAAAATGAGAAATATAAAATAAAAACAAATTCAAAATATGATTTAATACTGTATTAATAATGTTCATTAATTCATTTTCGTTGTGCTAAAGTGCTAATACTAAAGCTGAAAATCATTCAAGAAAAATTAAATAATAAACAAAGCATCATTAAATAGACATATTTTTCAATTAATTAATTAAACTGACAAAGACATGCAATAAAATTACCAAAATATAAATGGAGTTTTAAATATTAAGTAATGAAATATTTTTAGATGATGCATACATTGGTAAAATGATACTAAAAATGATTTTGCTTGCAAGTACATCTATCAAAGTAGTTTGTGCATGAGCAGAATATCTCACATAAAACTTTATGCAAACACAAGCTAAAAATACAATCATTTGCATGTAATCTACAGTATAACCATTTCTTTTCACCATTATTTCGATTGTTGATTAGATTGTGAGAGTGTTTCTGCTCACAGCTTTCGTTCCGACAGCTCTGATCATGTCAGCACACGATTATGTCAGGAATCCATGTGTGTGTGTGTGTGTGTGTGTGTGTGTTTATAAACAGGAATCACATGATGTGTGTGCTGTAGGGGATTTGTTTAAAATCAGATGAGCTTGATCTCTGTCTATGGGTGCCTGACGCCGCAGTGACTGGCACGTCTCGTTTTATCTGTTGAGTAACACTTACAGGTGTGTGTGTGTGTGTGTGTGTGTGTGTGTGTAACGTAAGCCAATATGAACCCACTAACCCTTTGTGTTTACTTGAAGTAGATGTGAATATTAATGGTAAATGATGTTATTTAAAATGATATTTTAGGAGTGCAGATGGATAGATGAGGTCATTCTAGTATAGTTGCATTAAAATAACTGCATCTGAGAATGTATGAACAGGCAGAAGCACCCAGTGACCCTTTACTACATGCGTGCTCTACAGATTTTGAAACTCTGTAAAAACAAAAACAGCTCCTCATGTGATTCGCTCTGATGGTCAGTATTTAGTTCGGACTTACATAAGAAGAGTTTCACTTTCACAAACCTTGTGAACTGGACCAAAGCGGCAGCACATTGTGTACTTGCACTTTTTATGCACTATGCAGTGACTCCAAAAGTATCTAGACAGTTAAGTCACACTTTAAAGCTGTCTGAATGCATTAGATGGCAAATCAAACCCAGTCAAGTGGCATTTCATGAAACGAAAAAAACACAAGTACACTTCAAGATAAACTCATTTCTCTAAAAGAAGTTTGCTAGACTTGAGACCATTGAAAATCAAGGCAAAAAAGTTAAAGAAAAAGCTCTCAACGAGGATTCCCATTCATCTCAAGTAATGAACTGAGTTTCTAAAGGTTGCAATTTAAATTCCGTTATTGAATGACTGTACATAAAGTAAAAATGTATTGGGATTTAATGTAAAGAAAGACACAAAAGCTTTACAAAAAAAACATTTAACTAGAAGTTTGCCAGCTTTGACAGTAGATCTAGTATTGAAACTGAAGACAAAAAGTAACTAATCCTAACATACTTTAAAATACTTGAACAACGTTCTTATTATTAGCAGCAGCTGACTGTGTAAAGACTGTAATATAATAATGTAAATAATTTAATGTTAATGATTTATTTTTATTTCTTCGGGTGCAACGTCTTACAGTAAACTTACCTAATCCATGCTAACCACCCAAACCTTTCCCACTTGGATTAACATCACTTGTAACATTGTAACATACACACAACAGTGTGTATTTAAAGACCCATTTATTTAGATTGAGGAGTTTTTACTATTCCTTATTTTCAGTTAAATATAAAGCAACCTTTTCTTTCAATGTTTTAGGAATAGTAGAGGGGTTTCTGAACACCTATTGATGCATTAACATGGATATTACTAAACATTTTTACAGTTTAGTTTCAATTAATGCTCTTTTTGCGCAGGTTTTGAGTTCTAATGGACTCTAATCTCAAAAGATTAAGAATAATTTAAGTGCTCATTATCAAATAAAAAAATGGATCCAGGAGAAAAGGCCATGAACTCGGTCACACCCTTCATCATGAACACACACACACACACACACACACACCCTATACTCCCACATCCAGTGGCTACAGATCGACCTGCCTGTGCTTTTAGGAGGGAGTGGAGGGAAAAAAGAAAGAAAGCAAGAAAACTCCCACATCAAACAGACAAATTACTGGAATTCAATTTTCCAATGAACCCATGACAGAAACTTCCAGAAATGCTGAATGCAAAGCTTTAGACTTAGAGTTCAGCCTCTGTTAGCAGTACCGAGGTCATTTTTATTCACCATTTTCATCTATTTCTGATGAAAGTAGGATCTCTCTACAGATAAACTGGAAGTGTGTGAATGTGGGACAGAGTTCAAGAAAAAAGTTCCCAAAAGTGAACAGGTTCAGTCAGAAGACGTGTTAATGTGTTTTACATGTTTGTGTTTTAGAGCTCATAAAGGTTTGCGAGTGCAGAACATGCAGTAAAAGTAAAAGACATCCGTCATAGAGTCTGTCAGTTCAGTGCCTGCAGGACACGTTTCCTAATTTCCTGAATGTGTATCCAATCCAGAATTGCCATTAAACCTGAGGCTAATTCCTGTGCTCCTTCGGGAACGATGCCAAATGATACGTTTCAGCATATTGCAATGTAAAGCGCTAAATGTGTCTGTGTGCTATCTGTAGTATAAATACTTGTACCATGGCCCTGGTTGCTAGGGAGTTCTGGGTGGTTGCTAAAGTAGGTGACTTTCTAGTCCAAGTCAAACAGGCCCAGCGCCAAGACTGATGAGATGATATTCTGGTAACACACACCTCTTCTCAACAAGCTGCATGATTTAAGGACTCAAGCATGTCAGTAACACATGGAGAAGGAATTATTGCAGAGTTTTATTACTTAGTGAGGTTGTTCAAAGTAGAAACAATTGAATGTGTGTTGTTAGAGAGTTTTATTTCATTTTCTTACTGTAAATGTACAGGACATTTTTCAATGTTTTATGACCTACCAGTGTCACTTCGTTCTCATTCATGAATCTTCTCCTTTTGGCCTCATGAGATAGTAAAGTGCATTCTTCAGACTCAAGTCAGAAGCATTAATACATGATAATCAATTTTGTGCAAATTCACATGTAAATTACTAAATGATGAGTTAATAATGATGTGCCTCAACTAATCTGCAAATATAAATGACTCGGTAACACTTTATAATAACTACACACTATAAATGATTAGTTAAGCATTAGTAAGCATTTATTTCGTAAACATTAAACCATTGTTCAAACATTATTATGCATTAGTAAACAGTTTCCAAGTGCATCTATAAATGCCTTGTTCTTGAGCAT
>JAUMHI010000041.1:605268-624717 GCA_032359435.1 Enteromius unitaeniatus
CGCCCCCCCCCCCCCCCCCCCCCCCCCCCCCCCCCCCCCCCCCCCCCCCCCCCCCCCCCCACTCAAGGCCTATATAAGAGGACAAACTATTTTGTTTGCCTCTACTAAAAAAATAAAAGTCTGAAGAAAAGCACATAGAAGAAAGGCTAACCAGTTTCATGGGTTTGGGTTTCAGGCAAAACAAATCTGGTTTCTCTCCTGATCAAACGGTCTTTTCTAATATTTGTCATTTTGTTACCTTCCTTTTGTCTTCCTTTTCTTTCTTGTATTGAATTACTTTATAGCGCTCCCCCACTGTAGCCTTGACCAATGGTCAACTTTTGAACTTCTAGATAAGGTCTAGATAAGACGTGGTATATCTAACATATGAAATACATTGGTGGCATTATCACCTTAACAAACCATCCTGGGTGGATTCAGTTCCCTTCCAGCACTTTTTACAGTTACTTTTACAATTACTTTTGCCGTCTGTGGTGAAATGCTGAGGATTTGGATCCAATCATTCAGTTTTAAAGATCCTTCTCTTCAGTTTTTCTTTCCTTCAGTGCAGGGTGGTTCATTTAGAAGTTGGTCTGATTGAGGGTTACTATTTATTTGCTTCTTTTGAGAAAGAGTCTTTTTTATTGGGTTCAGTATCACAAATGAATCACCCACGAAGCTGAAGGGGATATTGCGTAGCTTTTTCAGTGATCTACAGCTCTGTGTATTAACTGCCTACAGTTCATTGAGGGAACCATGAATGTACTGAAGCAGAATATGTTCCTCTCCCTTCAGAGACTGGGCCGCAGGACATTATTCCACAATGATAACAAATGACGGATGGCCAAGCATGTCTCCAGACCTAAACCCTATTGAGCATCTGTGGGGCATCATCAAATGTAAGGTGAAGGACAACAAGGTCTCTAACCTCCACCAGCTCTGTGATGTCATCGTGGAGTTTTCCCTGGTATGACCAGAAGAAGAGCGTGAGGTCCAGAAGCACAAAGCGACACGCTTCTAACAATCTCTTCTTTTATTTTCTCTGGTGTTTGTTGTATTGAGTGTTTTTCCCATCCTGGCACTTCCACAACACTGAGCTTCCTTCCTGCTTGTTCACTCTTATATAAATGCAGAGACCATTTTTCTCTCCTGTCAAATTCTCACTGTTTAGGACTGATTCGACACTGACACTTTATTTTTAATATCTCCAGCATTTCAAAATATTTATTTTTGGGATAAAAAAAAAATGTACTCACTCTGAGGAGATGCTGAACATTTAGTAGCCATGATCACAGTATGATTATTCATCACATGCCTTTAAGGGGAAATGATAAAAAGAAAATACATTGGTTTTTCTCTACTCTTACTCTTTCTCTACTTTTTCTCTATATTAAATGCTATATGTAATGTTTGTACTAAGTTACGTTAACTAAGACTTGTTATAGCACTTGTATATCATTGCTCTTTTGTAGATTTTGCTTCCATTGACATCATTTGTAGGTTGCTTAAAATGTAAATGTAATGTACATTTAATGAGAAGCGTCAGTTTGTCGCTTTAAGAGCTGCACACATCTCTCTCGTGTTTACTTTCATTTTAGACATATCTATGTTTATGTGTTTAGATAACACAGTTCAGTAATCTGTCGTTGTTTGAGAGGCTTGTAGAGCGTGCGCTGCATGTGTTCAGAAAAACTGCCTCAGAACAGCATGTGAATTAATTAATGCTCATCGCACACCCCTAACTGCCAAGTAGGCCTATTAACAATCTCACAAACACTAAAAAAAGATGCACTACAAAATTACTTCAACAAGGGGCGCCACCTAATACACAAATTCCACCAATCCATCAATCAATCAATCACTTTTATTTCTATAGCGCTTAACAACAATACAGATTGTAGCAAAGCACTGAACATTATCAAGTAGAAGAACAGAGTGATGGTAATAAATAATGACCAGATTAAACTATTTATTATCAAATATTTATTATCAAACAACAGTTTATTTTTAATGTTGAAATGTTGCAAAATATTACAAATGAACTCTTGTCATTGCAATGTTAAAAGTAAAAAAAACCCAAAACAATTAACATTAAGTATTGTGCTTTTAATATATTCTTGAAAAGTATTTTTCTAGTTGGTTCAAAGCATAAAAAGAGAAAATCAGCCGTATTAAGCACTGAGCTCTCCTGCTTAAGCTTCGAGTGAACACTCAACACAAGCTTATCAAACAGCAAAAGCTATTAAAGTTATATTTTTTCTTTGTAAAAGTAAACAAAATATAAAAAAAATGTAAAACAATAATAATAGAAATAATAATAGCAATCAAATAACCTACCTTGAAGTGCTAAGTTGTTTTTCTGTCTTAACTTCCGTATTAAGTACAAAAGCATTTCTTAGTCCATAAGCCACCCAACCTGTTATCTGGAATAATCGACTGCCACACCACCGCCTGCAGCGCCTCCCGCCCAACCAAACCTCAGCCTGGGTCAAACTAACACTAGTGCTGGCAGCCGCTTGTCCCTCCCAGAACAATTCAACAGATCCTCAGTGAAATGCAAGGGATTTCTGCTGCAGTGCACGCTCTTCATCAACCAGCATCGCAAGGCTAAACTCCATCTTACAATTTAACCGTACCTTCTACGTACCGTATCTCCCCCACATTTCATGTGTCTTTGCTCAAGCCTGCCGGTGGCCCTGCCGGAGAGATGGACCAGGATGAGGTTGCAGTGGAGAGCGAATGGACCCCATGGAAGGACTTGCTCGCTTCTGTTACACTATTCCATCTTTACATGCTTTTAAAAGAGTAAGTTCACCTAAAAATGAAAATTAGATATTAGTTTTATTCATCCTCAATGCATCCTGTATGATTTTCTTCTTTCAGATGAATCCAATCAGCGTTATATTAAAATTTTCCCCGCTCTTAGGCACTTTTATTTTGTATAAACAAATGAGGATATTGCCTATATACACGTTTTCAATTTTGGTGATTCAAGCTGTATGTTCAAGTTTCATTTCTTTTCAAATAAAAGGTTTAAATAAACAAAACACAATGTTTCCACTGACAACAGAATTTTAATTCTCTTATTCCTCCTCAAAGGATCTCAACATTATTTACGGTTTCCAAAATGAGTGTTCAGTGAGCAAATAAAATCAAGCTAGACGTTAAAAAGAAAACAACAACATATTCTGTTAGTACACATTTGCATTGACATACACAACAAATAAAAATGAAAATAAATATTCCACAGACTCTGGTTTCTATGTAAGGGCCGGCAGGTGCAGATATTTCACTCTGAGCAGAAGTCACTTCAACAGTCCGTCTGAGCTTCAATCAGCGTGATTCAGTTCAGAGCAGTGTCACGTTGGTTCTGCTTTAAACATCAGACGTCAAAGGCCTTTAGTTGGGTTACAATGGGTCACGGAGGTCAGAGGTCAGCATTAGGCTCTCTTCCAGCGGCCGTCCTCAGCGCGGCGGTACAGATGCGGCTGACCGCCTGGAAACAGCCCGTCCGCGGTCGGATGATCCAGCAGAAACTGGATGGTGGATTTGATGTGATGGACAAAATGAGGAGGTTCTGCGTTCGGAGACGTGGACAAATACTGACAAAAAAGTGAAAAATGCTGATTTTAGTCGAATTTCATGTTTTCACGAAAATGAGTTCATTAAGCTGCAGTCTAGCAATCCCAAATAGTGATCTGCAGTTATCTTTCCCCTAGCCTTAGCCTTTTCCCCTGCTCTCTGCCAGTGAATGACCCCAATACATACGCATCATGTACACACAGAGTTCCAGTATTTAAGTAGGTCAGTCATGTAAACAGTCTTATCTGAACTCTTGTGGAGAAACACCAAATGTGTAACGTTATATTAGACCCATGCAGTACAGTAGGACTTACTACACAGCCCCCAGTCTCATTAATGTTAACTAAAAGATCTATGCTCTTCATTGAACTTTCTAGTGTTTAATAACCAACACGCTGATTTTTACATTTGATTATTTGCTTTTCTTACTTGGATGTAAAATGGGAAACAAGGCATTTGCTTCGTTCTTATATATTATATTTGCATCTGTTCTGTTTTTGGTAACAAAGATATAGTGATTATTAATACAGTAATTGGTATGGAGAAAGGAAGCGGAGGAAACAACGCAATGTTGCCTGGTGATTTTGCTTTGGAAACTGACTTCAAACAGCTCATGTTTCGAGAATGTGGAAATACAGATGAACATTTGCTCGTTGTGACTCATTTTTCCAGCACAGGTCACATATGATCAAAGGTGAGCACTGATGGGATTTCAGACCTGTAGGATGGTCTCATCATCTTGGGACAGCCAGAAGGCCATGTCGTTGTTTGGTGTCCATCTGCATGGGTCGATTTTCACAAGCTCTCTGCTAGAGTCATACACTTCAACCATCTGTCAATAGCACAATATTTCAGATTATACAGCAGTATTTACATAGATATTTATATGAGTGGGTCGCACTTTATTTTTACTTTACATACTACATACTAGGCAATAACCCTGAACCTACCCCTAATACTACCAGTACTTTCTTGAGTAAGTACATGTACTGTAAAATAAGGTGCAACCAAATAATGTACCTGTCCACCAGAGAAGGTGCGAGCAGATCGGAGCTCCTCCGCTGGTCCTCGACACGTGAACGAGGCAGGAAACACATGACCCGATTTCACATTCACACCTGAACTCAGACAGAAACTCGCACGATCAGTTCACTAATAAAACACACAACCTCCATCTCTGCACCTGCTCGAGTCACTTATTTTGAGCACGCTCAACAGAAAGCACTTACAAATCAACACAAGAGTGGCTTTAAGGCCCAGTTTCACATAAGGGCTTATTTAAAGCCAGGACTAGGCCTTTGTTAAATTAAGAAAATTATTTATTTTTTGTATGACATATTTTAAGATGGGACTAGCTGTGAAACGGGAGATATAGCTTTAACCTTTGAAACGTAAGAAGTTAAGACAGCCATAAATATTAGTATTACATGTTTTCTAGTACTAATAAATTGTTGTTGTTCACAATAGTACTATTTCTGCATACATGATTTTTTATTGTTATAGAGTTTATAAAGCTTTGATGGTTTTATTTTGATAGTCATATTGATATGTAATTACAACATTTTGGCCAAATTGCAGCTCGACAAAAAAAAAGCACAGCAAACCTGTAGAAAATACAATGCAAAAAATGTTACACTGTGCCGTTTGCAAACCTGGTGAAGAAATTAAAAATGCGCCTTTTTATTTTTAATGTAGCACTCTCCAGTGTTCCTTTACGCATTGTATCATTTGTGTTGTGTTTGTGTCCGTCACGAAGAGAGGGTGGTAATCAGAAGAGCAGTACCTATCCCGTACACCACGGGCCGATGAATCCCATCTTTGATGATGTCATTCATGTCTAAAAAGACAGAAATAGCTATGCATTTATCAAGAACACCATGCGCTGTCTTCCACACGCTCTGAAGCAATACCACAGCTTTCTGTTAAGAACAGACCTTGCTGAAAGAGATTTTAGCCCCGCCACACACAAAACATCATACGATTTGAGACTTGAAAACAGTAAGTTATAGTGACTTTATGGTCTTTTCGACCTATGTGACCCTAGACCAGTCATAAGGATAATTATTCTTAATTAATTGATGTATGGTTTGCTCAAACGGGACAATATTTGGCCAACTATTACTAACTAAGAAAAATCTTAATATTGGGGGGGATTATGCTGATTACTAATTAAAAGGACCAGTATTACCACCAAATACTAAGTGGACCAGAAAACAACGACCGAATCTCCATTGCTGAAGAACTTCTCACGCCATGACGGTGAAGAGCACAAACTGACCCGTGATGCAGCACGTCTCCAGGTGAATCTCTTCCTTCTGCTTTTGAAAGGCAGCTGTAATGCAAAAGATTTAGAAACACTTCTGATCCCACAGTGAATGTGTCCTCTTCATTGCAAATTTGTATTCGACCTACCCAGAATACTAAGGCTGAGTGAGTGCGAGGTCCTCCTGTCATCATCAAAACCACCCACCAGATGCAGCTCCAGCCTGAAGACACAAACACAGCCGTAAATCAGCTCTCTACCGGCCTCTCCAGTTCAGCGCTGGCTGACCCATCTACAGACCTGCCCTCTTTGGCTGGGTTGCTTCTAGAAGTGACAGCACTGACTATCAGAGGAACTTCAGTCCATGTGCCGGACCCGTCACAGTGCGCCAGACACGTGGCTCCGCTGCCTGCAGAACAAGCACACAGATCACACACCAACACAGTGAGGCCGCACACACACGGACTCGACGAAGGCTCCTGTTACCTGTGTGTCGAAGCACAACTAAATGGCATGTTGTGGCGTCATCCGATCCCAAGACTGAGACTGAATCTGAAGAAAGAGAAACATCAGTGTGTGTTTAACACAGCACCGGTCATCACACAGAGAGCAAACACTCACTGTCCGCTGGTGTGGTCGCCGCAAACTCCCGCTGCTGGACGTACAGGAGCTGCTTGGTGTCCACCGCCTCTGGACTCCTGGACACAAACTCCTTCGCACTTTCCTAAGAGGCCTCTTATTACTAAATGTACTGTACATGTGCATTACGTTACTGCCAAATAACACAGAACTTAATTGTTTTTTTTGTTTGCAAACTAAACAACATTTGATTTTACATTTTGCACAAACACTGCATAAGATCTAATTAACAGGAGCTTGTAAAAATGCATGCATAAATAAGAGAAACGTACCTTGCACAAATAAATGAATAAAAATATGGCGTTTAAATAGCGTTTAAATATAAAAACACTACATCTACATTTATTCCAGTCTGTGCATGCAATAGTACTATTACAATACTAATAAAATGAATGCATTTCTAATGTGTTGCTTTAAAGATTTTGAAGGTGCTGTTTGAAGAAGGGTCTGCATGGGTTATAGTCGGTGAATGCATGCTGTCGTGTAATATTAAAGCGCTCTGGGTTTATTATTCTTGCGCATAACTTACCTTCAGATGCGGATATTTGCCGAAGAGCTCCGCGGTGGAGCTCACGCGCTCTATTCGCTGATTCTGGGTCAACAGCGGCATCCTGACAGAGACTGAACCCGATCATCTGATCACTTCATCAAACTCTGATGATCAATAACTCTGTCATGTGTGATTCTCCCCCGTCGCCCCGCCGCGCTCTCTTCCGCCTTGCGCGCACGTCACAGCTCACGTGACCCGGAACAGTAGAAATGATTCGCTAGAAAGGACACGAACCGGTTTAACGGCGGAAGAAAGCGAGAGGAACGGCCGATGCAGTTCAAGGAGGTGCGATACACTTAAAGAACGACAGGCGGCGCTGCTGCGCTGCGAAAAAATACATTAATTAAAAGAGGACATGATTGTATTACATATTTTCGTTATTTAGACATGATTCCTGGACAATAAATAAATAAAATATTCACTTTTAATCTGGAATTAACAGGTTTTTAAAAGCAGGTTATTATACTCAACAATATATAACTAATAAATAAACATCGCTAAACAATAACAAAACAATAAACAGCGCTCTCTCTATATATATATTATAATGAGCGTTATAATAATGAAATAAATAATTATGTGTGGTGTGTAATAGCGCTGTTAAGCAGGATTTACTGACTCACTTTCTGTATTTGGTTTTGCTCATGAGGAACTTTCTTGAGAAATGTTGAAGAAATGTTGAGATGAGTTCATGTGTAATCCATGTCCTGGAACAAACACAACTACCTATATTTTATATCTTTTTCCAATCCAGCCTGTCGAGCTGTGAGCTTTCTGTGAGTTTTGAATGAAGTAAATGCAGACTCACTGTGACCTGTGTGCATTGATCTCTCAGTTTATCAGGTTTCTCAGAAACATGTTCATGATCATGATGTCAGGGAAATCACCCACTGATTAATCACATTCATTTCACAACTGCAGTGTATACACACGTCTCACACATCATCTAGAAGCTTCTGTTTTTACACTTTTAATACATGAAGAGTCCAATATTCAAACAAATCCAGATCAGGATCATCAACCTTTTCTGTCTAAATCACCAACAAAATGAAATCTTAGAATCACGATGCTTGTGAGAAACATTATCAGACATGTTTTATATCATTCAAAACTGGTTTCTCTGTTAAAAAGCTTCACTGTGTCCTGGATTCACCACAGAGAGGCCATTCCTGCTGAATGATGGATCTTCAAAACAAGTGAATCAACCGAATATGAGATGGCTTAGATTTTATAAAAAGACTATCCAATATAGAAACCAATTAAACTAATGAAAGAGAAAATGTTTTTTATTTTTTGTAAACAAGTCCACAGCTGAAGTAGAGCAGCATTGTATCAAATCACACTGGTCTGCTCCGGCGCATTTGATCTATCGGCCTGTGATTATTCTCTCTCTGAATGAAAATGGAGTGTTTTATCATTTTCGGAGGTCTCCGGGGCTCTTTGTCTCAGATGAATGCACTGCTCTTCACAGGAACAGGTGTGCTGTCCAGGAATTGAGGGTTTTATAAATCACTGCATGTCTGTGAATATTCATCTAGAATCATCAAAGCACGAGCTGTCTGAACTCATCTCGGCTCTATGCACTCGATGCAGGGAGTGACACATCCCACAGTGGCCTAATCCTGCTCTGTACGCAACGGCTGACTCCTGTTAGATGACAGAAAGCTTTAGACACTTCCTGTTTATAGAGTTTAGTCAATCTGCTGCTTTTATTCCATCCAGATTCCTGGAGTTGATCTCATTCATAACCCAGTCATCTCAATATATCCTAAAAGCTGCAGAGTGTAATTTACTAAGCTCTGACAAAGTTCTTATTAAATTGTTAAGAGATGTTTACTTTTTCCCCCGACACCTGCTTTAAAAGAAAGTATTATTGCACTACTTTCTCTACCAAGCAGCAGAAGATACTTACGTTATAGTAATAACTTAATATTATCCAAGTATAAACACATTAAAAAGAAAACCCACACAATTTATGACCTTCATTAAAGTCTCAAGGTTTACACAGCATTGATTAACAGATCATTTACTCCAAAGAAACTCCAGCTGTGTACATAGTTTTATTAAAGTTCATGAATAGAATTTGAACAGAGATACTATGGAAATATTGTACATTCATCGGGAGCTGAGTGACCCTTAAACACAATCCTTAGAAAGCCAAAGGGAGTGAATGATATGAAACGAAAAGGACAAAATAACCCAGAAAGCAAATAAACAGCAAACAAATACAAACAGAAAGAAACCTCCCTACAGATCCAGCTCATGTAATATTTATAAAAATATGAACATACACATTTTATTGATATTTCTAAGTGCTCTGACAGGCATCACAAACTACAAATGAGTTTGCGGTCACATGATCTCAGTGACGCCTGTAAGTTTAAATACTTTAAGGAAGCATCTACATGCTGCATTTGGTTTGCGCTTCGATCACATCTCAGTTACTCGACAGATAAATCAGAAAATAATCAGAGCAGGAAGTGCATCCGTCTTACTATGATCCTGACGAGGAATAACCACACTCTGCCGAGCAACTGATGACAAACCACTATTAAATATATATATATATAAAAAAAATAGACTCCTACAACCAGAAGAAACGAAAGTATGTGGCCCTCGTGAGTCTGGAGGCCAAAGATCAGTGTTCTCGTTAACATGAGTTTATCTATTTAAAGTCCAAGTGCAGAAAACATCAGTCGTAACCCGCCACTGAACGTGGGTTAAGGGTCAAAACGTCACAGAGCACCAAACGCGTGAGTTTATAAGGGGTAAGAAAGAAAAAGTGTGAAGGACAGACACATCTGGTGCATTTCTGACTCGGAGCATCGGTTAAAGCAGAGTAACCCCGCTGTCTAACAGGCTGTCAATCATCACCTCCTCTCCCAGTCATTGGTCTCTAGGCAAGCGAAGCCGTCGTAGATGGGAACAACAACGCCTTTCAAGAGCCCGATGTCACGACTTCTGGAGACCTGAGATTATTTAAAGAGACTCGAGTGCGTTTATACCAAGAGGAGAGGGACACATCACTAGAATAAACTAGTTTGGTCTAGTCTTGACAGCCTGTTAAACGAGCAGGGTTTAACCTCAGCAGCCGGACTGCGTGATGTCACCGCCGGAGCTCTTGGTGACCTCCATGGTGGTGAAGATCTGGAAGCAAAAGAAGGGAAGAGATTGAGAAGGTGATCCGCGAGCGAGATCTACTGAAGCAGAACAGGAACACACCTCAGCACAGGTGGGGTGGATCCCGATGGTGTTGTCCAGCTGATCTTTGGTAATTCCACATTTCATGGCAGCGCCGAAGCCCTGAGTGACCTCTCCGGCGTTAGGACCCAGATAGTGGAAGCCAATCACTCGGTCCTGCACATAGCAGCAGAACCCCTGACGCTTCGGGACTGAATCAAACCTTTTTTTATAAAAATGAAGGGGACTGTTAAGCATGTCTTACGTTGTCAAGTTTATTGCAGATGATCTTGGCGTAGCACCGGTTGTTGTCCCGGCCAGGAACGGTGAACTCCAGAGGCCAGAACAGACTGTGATAGACCTGCAGAGACAGGATAACCGCAGTCATTATCAGCACAGGTTATTCATATTTCCAGTCTGACGTCTGTTAGCAAACACACACCTCGATGTTCTCCTGTCCGTAAATCTCCACGGCCTTCTCCTCCGGGTAACCACAGCTGCCGTATTCCATAGGAGTGAAGACCGTGGTGGGAACGTTCACATAATCGCACTGAAACATCATCGAGAGAGAAACAGGAAGTGGTGAGATCACAGAAAATCAGAGTTTAAGCAAACACTTGAAGGGTATGACTATGGCAGACCTTCAGAGTTGCTCCAGCGTACAGTCGGCGAGCTAGAAGTTTCCCGGCCTGAATGGCCACAGGAGTGAGCTCCCACTTCCCCTCCAGGATATCTCCAATGGCATAGATGTGAGGAACACTGGTCTGCTCCTCATCGTTCACCGGGATCTTCCCGTTCCTGGACGGAGAAACAAAATGACAGCGTTAGCATTGACCGAGCAAACTCCAACACATACAACAAACTAAGAAGGACATGAAGGTCGCTTGATCAGAATCGGTTCATTTACATTCCCATCTTTTTATGTTGTATTACGGCGGACATCAGGATCATAAACCTACAACTTGTTCCTAAAGCAATAATAAAAAAAAAAAACCTTCTGTATTGAGGTTTTAATAGATTTCTGCATTCATGTCAATGACTAAATTGCAAGCATTTTACTCATTCGCAGCTGAAAACAATATCAATTTACTAAAATGTAAGATTTAAGCTTACAAATCACAACATCTTCACCTTAAGAGAGAAAACACAGAAACAGCTTTTAACTTCAAAAAGCAATGACTTCATTTAACATATTGTGCATCCATCAATCCATACGCTTTATTAACCCGTGCATCCATGAGAGATGTGCACGGTTTATACAGTTTAAATAATTACTCAAGACTGAAAAAAAACTAAACTCAAATGATAAACAAGATCGACAAACATATACAAGCCAGTGTTATTTTAAAATGATAGCACAAGTATAATCATAATAATTTGTTTCTCAGCCTTTGTTTCTCTACTTTAAATTGTAATGTTATAACAGCTTAAGATAGGCCTATTAATGGTTAGTTTAAAACACACCCCTATGATTTTTCAACACAAGCACTTTCTAGCCCTGAGTTTGTCTAAAGCACAAATAAAATGTCATGAGATCGCTGCAAAAAAATAAAAAATAAAAAAAATAAAAAAAGCACCAAGGAAAAATGCTTTGTCACATAAAAGTCACATAACATCAACTTCAGCTCACTTCTGCAATCCAAGAAGACTCTGTGCCTTTTAATGTACACTGTGTGCGTTACTAAAGTTCAATGAGCAACTAAGTCGGCATTTCAAACCATAAATGCTCAGTGAGTCGCTCATACAGAGGAACCATAAAGGAGCCATGCATCACTCCCATATGCATGCGGGTCATATGGAAATCACATGATTCTGCTCAGGCCTGGTTCTACAGCACTGCGTTAATCCTTCAGACGGACTCAAACACACACACACTAACTCTTCTGAATTAACTTAATCATCCCACACTACTGAATGAAAACATTTAGCTGAATTCATCCTGACCCAGCAGTGTTTATGCCCTCCGGTCAGACGCTGGACATGCTGCCCAGTTCCCAGAGTCAATAAATGCTGATTCACCGTGACTCTCCAGAACCCGCCTCTGGTCCCGCCCTCTCAAGAGCTAACATGACAACAAGGACTTTGTTATGGGATAAGGGAGGGACTGCGAGGACAGATGACCAAAATAAAGCAGTCGAATGAAAGCGACATACTTGGCATTGACTTCAACTCCAGCCTTGTCCAGACCGATCTTTCCTGTGCAGGCGTCACGACCCACTGCGATCAACACCTGAGACACAAACAATAGAAATCAAGGAATGTGACAATGCATTTAAAACATTAATAAAAACCACTCATCCCAAAGCTTTAAGCAGGGTTTTGAGTGTATATATTCATTGTTGTACATGCAATGCATTTTCATCAGTCACATTTATTTCCCGTTACTCTTGGAGCAGAGTTGTTTTCAATATGAATTGCTCCAAATCAGGTCATCTCCGAGTTTTTGGTTCACTTGAAAGCATGTCTTAGGAGACGCCTATGTAGGGTTAGGGCTGATAGCAGCACTGCTCAGCAGTTTTGAAACGAAGCCAAAGAAAGTAGACAAGATAAGACCTGGTGTAGTTCAATGATATCTGAAAGGAATAGGATACTCACAGTATTGTATTCTCCTTCAATGATTTCATCACTCTCGGTTGACTTGGCTGTGACTTTAATTCGGCCTGGAGTTCCAGCTTCCAGCTGCTCGATCTGTAGAAGACAAGAACGATCATTTATCTCCAACATAATGCGAGTAAAGAGGCCATGTTTCGTAACCGCAGATGCGATAGATAAAGCATCATTTCAGATTTCAGTAAATGTTTAACAGCACACATGCACCAACCTTGGTAGGAACAAACTTCCTGAGGAATTTGACCCCGTGTGTCTCCATGTAATCTCCCGCACGCTTGGCCATGTCCTGATCGAATCCTCGCAGGAGAATGGAGCGAACCATGACGGTCACATCCAGCCCCAAACCGGCCAGAAATCCCCCACACTCCAGAGCCACATACGACGCTCCAACCACCAGAGTCTTCCCGGGACAGTAGGGCAAGGAGAACAGGTCATCACTGCGAATAACACAGAAAACCAGTGAGGACTCAACACGGACGGATCACAGTCCCATTCAGATGCATACAGCTAACACTCAAACGCTGCCAAAGAGAAAAGTCTTGCCAAACACTTCCTTAACAGATAAAAGATGAACGGACCATCAGGAAATCTCAGACTCGAGTCATAAAACACACATGGATTTAGGATAAAGACTTGTTACATCAAGCCCTTTATATACTGCCAATATAATCCAGTGTGTTGGAAGCAATGTAATATCTTTACTGCAAACCTTATTGCCATTGTTCAGCAAAACAACATTAATGCCGTTCATATCAGAGCTATAGTAAGAAATCCTGCTCTTACTCGACAGGTCATGCAGTGGAAGTTTTCCTTCCCTTGGTGACCGAGAATGAATCAGCTTTAAATCAATAAATCCTGTAAATAACATAACGACCCCCTGAGGTCCAGCTGCGATTAAGTGGTTCTCCAGAGGTAGTTTACTGCGGTGAACTCCGAGTCTAAGCTCACCTGGTGATGCAGTACTCTTTGTCTCCTGGGATGCCCAGATAACGAGGCCTCTCTCCCGTCGCCAGGACAAACCTGGCTGCGGTGTAGAACATCTCTTTACCACGCTTGTTTGTGGCCTGTTGGGTAGAGTAAACAAAAAGGAGAGATCAGGGCAGGTTTTGGCAGACCGTCACTGTGCCTGGAATGCAATATGAAACTTTTAGCACAAGAAACAGCAGCTCTCCTACATCCTACAACCAACCCCTTAATGTTCTGCTGCCCGAAGTAGCAATTTAATTTCTCTCTAAAAAGAAAATCAAGCTCAAACCTCCTTAGTGGAAAAGAATCAAGTTCTCTTAAATTCATATTGCATCTGAAACAGTAGTGGAGGTTTTTCTTTTAGGTTCATTTGAGCGCTCCTCCCAAGAAAAACGCATACATGTTGGGTGTCGACTACAGCATGTTTGGCTCGAGTCAGAACACACTTGCCTTGATCTTGTGCGGCTCCACAAACTCAGCGTAGGCGTTGACGTAATTGACGTTTTTGTCTCGTAGGGAAACTCTGTAGCCCCAGTTCAGTGAACCGATGTAGTTATTCACCGCAGTCCTCATCGTCTCCCAGTTGTGAGTCACTTTAATAAAAAGATTACACTTAAATGTGAATTAAAACAGGATACGGACCAAAAAAAAAACAAAAAAAAAAGGGAAGCTTTGCATTACTCTGAACGCTCAGTGGATCAGGAATATTTCTCATTTTTTGGATTACAGATATAAATGAGGACTCTTACGGTCTTTTTAACCATTTCAAGAAATATTCACAAGAGTGCAGTCACAGAAATATATTGAACCTCTTTCAAAGAAATCAATCTGAAGCATGTATTCACTTAAGAAGTCACAAAATTGCATCACAACTTCAAGCCTTCATGCATACGACCTTAAAATCTGTACCAAAAGAACACTTCTATCTGGAATGCATTAAATCAGGTGATGTAATTCTTATCTTCAATCCATATCATAAAGCCAGTTTCCCCACGTACCACTGTGAACCATGTAGAGCAGTGTTGAATATACGACTCACCCTGATCAGAGAATTCCCAGCCGAACTTGCGTGCATCTTCCATGGCTGTGCCCAGCAGCGCTGTTTGATGCATCAGTTTCTTAGGAATACAGCCCACGTTCACACACGTGCCACCCAGACCTGGAAAGACACTTCTTATCATCACCATCATCTAACTACAAGTCATTATCGACTAAACCTGTGTGCTTTTAAATCTGGTTTCTTACCCCAGGTCGTGCCCTGTGGCGTGGGAACAACATAATCAAGAACCATGACCTTCTTCCCCAAGGCTGCCGCTTCCTGTTTGGGCAGGAAGGGGATGCATTAAAACTAGAGAGTTTGGCCAAGAGGTTATATCAGTACAAGTATGCGTTTATGTTTCTGATGATTTTACGATACTATGCGCATTCATTTCTTTTAAAAAGTGGGATATTTATTGTTATTTAAACATTAAAATATTATTTATTGTAATGCATCAATTCCAAACTGAAACCCATTTTATTTGGTACATAAAATTTGTAGATGTACTGTATATAAAGTGAAAATAAAATTCATGCGCACAGGAAAAAAATGATTGGTATAAAACTGTGCCTCAAGTAATTTTCGTATTTATACTTTTTACTTCAAAAACTGTACAAAACAGGAGCTAAAACAGGATTCATGCATGTAACTAGAGAACACAAAGTGGCTCGCTGACCTGAATTGGTCCGACACACACATACAGTATTTAAACAGCATTATAAATGAAGGATCTCTGTGTAATTGAACTCACCTTTGAGCAGGCCAGACCGCCAGAACCTCCGCCGATGACAATGAGATCATACTCGTATACCTCACTGCTTTCACCCAGCAGCTTCTGCAGGACGCCATCTTTGTGTGCCTGTTACCAGGACAACAAACCAATCATTAGCAGGAGCATAAAAACGATGCTGATAAGAGGCAGGGTGAAGAGGTGCTTGAGCGTTATTCAGCTCCGTTACTAAACGTCTTTCCCACAGAGCTGCTGTACACTCGCTTCTGAAAGCTAATAGACAGCTGACAGATTTACAGAACGATGCATTAGTGATAGAAACATTTCATACACAGCCAAAAGCGGCCTTGTGATAGGGTAACTAACAAAAACCCGACAGATGAATTAGTTTACAGCAGAAAAGAGTCCTGAAAAAGGCTCCAAATACAACGCAAAATCTCGGTCACAGGATGGTGTGGTTTAATGCATTTGGAGCATCTGGACTCGTTTTGGGAAACGTGTTTGCCAATTAAAAAAGTACTAAGGTCAAGATATCTAGACATTTACTAAGAACAAACTCTAAAACAAATCACCACGACAGCTAAATAACTTGATATAAGGGCTGGAAAAGTATCTAAGTACTACATTATATTTTGAAAAACACACATAATTAAAGATGTATGACATTTGCAGACGTATGATCAGTTGGATATTGTTCTGATATCCAATCAGGACGTCCATGGCACAAGTCACAAACACCTAACTAATCCACATCCATAGCACTCTAGAATTATATTTGCCATTTATAAAGTCACAACAACAAAAAAAAAAGCTGGCATGAGATATACAAAGAGTGAAAATGAATCTGAAAGCCCTGCCCTGAATCAGTGATGACAGCAATTTCCTAAATGAAACGGGACAGGATATTCTAGTAGACGTGGGAAAGGCTGCAACATTTACTTTGCCTTTTAACAACCTATAATTATTCTAACAAGAGGAAAAAAATTGAAGGGTGTGTGCAGGTGAGGCTGTAAGAGGCAGAAAGTTCACTAGGTCAGTCAAGCATCCGTTCAGAGCGGCTCTCCTGGAGAGAACCACTGGTTTCTAATAAGTGGTGTTAAGAGTATCATGCATGAAATCACAGCTTCGCAAATGTAACACTTAGATCACTTGCTTATTCTTCATTGTATGCTACATTTGAATAAAGAGTGAAAACTGTAAAACACGGTTTGCTTTTGGAAACGGCTAATAATTAACAAAAGAGCTCAAAGTCTACAACCAACCAGTTTCTCTGGTGTTCTGAACATGATTCAATTATGAAAACACTCCACATCTGGCCAGCGAGAATCTTAAGCGTGCACGGATCAGTACCTTCATGGTGTTGTCACAGCCTCCGATGTGTTTCTTGTTGATGAAGACGTTGGGGACGGTTTTCTGCCCTGTCATCTCAAGCAGCAAGTCCTGGTAGTTGGTTCCTTCCTCTGAAACGCATCAGACATGATCAGTCCGGATCTCACCGCTCATGTTTCACATCTACGCCACATAATTGAATCAGGTTTGGATCTGGCACTGCTCGCCTGATTCTGAAAGCCAAGTTTGGCTCCAAACACAGAGGAAAAAAAATACAGCGGCTAATCACGTTTAGAGCCAATTGCCAGAGAATCCATTATCAGGGTCATGCTACGAACATGAGATGAAGAGCTACGCATGGACAGAGAGAGATACAGAGAGCATGAGACGTGAATGAATGAAGAGGAAGACGATTTCAGACATTAGTAACGCTGGAGCTGGAGCGAGGGCCAAAACTTAAACATTAACTTAAGAGACTTCAGAGAACACATGCTCGAGTACCTCAACTGTCAACGAAGCGGTAAAAGTTCAATAACCTTAAACATGAATGTTACATAATATTAGCTGAAGTGGAAACGCATGCAGATAACATGCATATCAGGAAGAACTTCATGTAAAAAAACGCATTTACCAAAACCAATGCAGCAAATATTTTGTTAGTCAACAGATGTAATCTCAGAACTGGTTTCTGTAGGTTTGTGACAAAACATTTAGACAACCTTGCCAGTTTTAGCAAAGCTGAGACGCATAGAGAAACGCTTTTAAAAGAACTTCATGCTAAAGCCTTTCACAAAAAACAAAAAACACTAAATTAAAAAATGAATAATTCTATAACACCACATTGAAAGTGTTTTTTTTTAAATAATAATTTAATAAGCCATTTCAGATCTTATTTCACCTACAAATGCAATGATGCATTGTTTAACGTGTTATTTCAGACAATATTAACTGATATTAGTCTGCTATTATTGTCACCAGCTGAAGAACACAAGCAGGGTCTGGCACTTCCTCCATGTATCGCATTTCTTTCTAAAAAAGGAATTACTATAGAAGTCATTTGATATGCAAAACGATAAACAGCTATTACCCATCAAGTCCAGCTCTATGGTGTTACACTTGACATTCAGCTCTTTAAAGAGTTCCTTTACCTGGAATGAAAGAAAAGCACACGTTAGTGTTTTAACAAGACACCCATCACAGCTTACACAGCATCCCTAACTCAGCTCAACTACAGGAGCTGCAGGAGTACTCCACTTCAGCAACACACAAACCAAACTTCAGTCACCGAGGTGGTGCTCAAAATCAAAATACAGTAGCTACTTTGTATTCTAATCATTTGGTTTCATTTCCATCACTAGTTCACCATGATCTAGTTTATTCTGAAAGTGGCACCTCACATCATTAGACTGGATCTACAGACCAAACCAGCACATCTCCCTCAACAGAAACCGCTTTAATGTTCACAATTACTGTAGATTAATCTTAATCCCAAAGTCTAAAACAAAACACCTGTTATAAACAATCTTCGTTAAGTTTAAGGGTATTTCTAAAAGCGGTTGCTGTGATTATCGCACTCCCAACACACATTAAAGAAAGACTGAAGTCTACAGATGCATGATGGATCAGTATCATAGTGTTTACACGAACATTAATCTAAACTGAGCTAAATTACAGTATAAACTCAGCACCTGCTTAAACTCCAGGCAGAAATGTTTCTCTAATAAAGCTGTCTTACCTAAAGCAGATCACAAAACAGTTCTCCATATTTCACACTACACAAAATCACGGCTAATAAGAACCTGATTTCACTGGCTTTAGCTTTTTATATTACATAAATACTTTTATTACTAATAACAAAAGCAATAATATTATTGCAAAAAATAAACTAAACAATAAAAATAACTTGTAAAGTGGCTATAAAACTAAAAACACTTCACAACACAGCAGAACAAAACTACTACAAAAAACAACAACAAAACCTAAATAAAGATTCAAAGTTAATTAAAATGTATGACGTTACAAAATCCAGCACGTTATTTTAAAATAAACTGAACGGAAACTTAATTATACACATAATTACATCAGCATTTCACTGAATGATCACTATTACAGACTAAACAACTATCATCTCTCACAAACCTTCCTAGCTTCTTCTGACAGGACTCTCTCTGTCTCAATGTCTCTGTCTTTCTCTTTCTCTCTCTGTCTCAGTCTTTCTCACTCTGTCTTTCTCTGTCTCAATGTCTCTCTCTTTCTCTCTCTCTGTCTCAATGACTCTGTCTTTCTCTGTCTCAATGTCTCTGTCTTTCTCTCTCTCTCTCTCAATGACTCTGTCTTTCTCTCTCTCTGTCTCAATGTCTCTGTCTTTCTCTCTCTCTGTCTCAATGTCTCTGTCTTTCTCTCTCTCAGTCTCAATGACTCTCTCTCTGTCTCAGTCTTTCTCACTCTGTCTCTCTCTGTCTCAATGTCTCTGTCTTTCTCTGTCTCAATGTCTCTGTCTTTCTCTCTCTCTCTCTCTCTCTGTCTTTCTCTCTCTGTCTCAATGTCTCTGTCTTTCTCTCTCTGTCTCAATGTCTCTGTCT
>JAUMHI010000041.1:624817-636430 GCA_032359435.1 Enteromius unitaeniatus
AGTTTGAATACTGAATACGTACCTGTTAAATAAATACTGTAAATATGGTGTCCCTACTTCGCGGATTTTCACCTATCCTATAAACGAGGGATCACTGTACTTTTAGGTCCTGGTAAGTAATGTGAAAATGTGATTAAGATAGAAAGAAGAAAACATGAAAAGACTTCAAGACTGAAAACTAATTGAAAACACATTCAACTGACCATATGAAAACCCTCCTGTATTACAGCTGTGGTCTGTGTCATTCAGAAACGCTCTGCACACATTTTCTCCAGCTCGCGAGCGCTTTCAACTCATGAGTCATATGCTGCAGTGTGCAATTAACCCCTCAGCACAGTCGTTCATTTAACAACCATCATAAATATCGTGAAGTCAGACCGCAAATAAACAGTGGTCATGACTCCACAAATCCATCAGTCGCTTCTGCAAATCTCATGTTATTAACAGCATGACATCATGATTATTTTCACCTCCATCTGGTCTTAATGGATGTTCAACTGGTTTCAAAACAGAATCTTAACATTTGTAAAACAACCATCATATCTAGTGATTTGGCAAGCCTCAGCTGAAACACATTCAGATATTTCATATATTTATCGAAGCACAAAGCGTGACTTTGAAGCACTGAATGTTGTATTCAATAAGTAGCATCCAGTGTTGATTTTGGAAGAAAAAATTGAAAAAAATTCCATTCACTGCAAATGACAGCTCAAATAAATCACGTTGTATAGAGTACTGCATGCAATAAGCTGTAGGTCATGCAGAGTTTTTAATGCCTTCAGTAAATCTACAAGCTGTGCACAGTGTAGTGTAAAAAGAGTCAAATAAATGATGGTAGTTCAGTTTATTTAGCACCGAACACCCTGATATAAACATCTGCAGCTTTCACCAACACAAGCAACACCATCCATATTTGCTGATATCTCTCTCTCTCTGTACTCTCAGCTCAGAACACAAGGATACGGCACTAATTAACAAGCCTGGTGATTTAGATGTGACCCCAGCCGGCCCTTCAGCTCTGGGTCAGTGAAGGGACAAGATCTGGGTCAGTGTGAGCGTGAGTGTATGCAGCGACTGTGAAATATTAGTCTAACTGAAACAACACATACAATCCACTAACAAAAATACATTGAAGCTACTTAAGTGCACAGCATGTACTATATCAACTGTACGTGACTAAAGGCCGAGCATTAAATGAATCGCTACAAAAACAAGGGTTCTTAATAAATGATGTTTCCTAAACTAATTTCGGGAGGAATATGTACGAATGATTAAACAGCCTTTCCCAATTATCCTATTTTCTAATTACCCTATCAGAGCTTAAGACTTCCCCTTAAATACCGCCAACTTCCTCTCCCCTGCATCTTCATTGTTTGCATCCCTCCACTGCCCCTTAAACCACCAATCCGGAGTCCAGCTGTCGGGTCTCTGGCTAGAGGAGAACTGGGCCCCTCTAAGCCAGGTTCCTCCCAAGGTTTTATCTCCCACGTGGAGTTTTGGTTCTTTGCCACCGTTGCCTTTGGCTTGCTTAATCGGGGACACCTGGTTTCTAGCTACCTCAGTTACCTTTAAAGATAGCAATCCTAGCATTTCAGCCATTCCACTATCCTCCCGGGGGCACGCGGGGACCAGGCTGGACTCCGGGCCCTGCCCAGCCCTTGTCTTCTAGGGGTTAGTTCCCTAGGGCTTGGGGTCCGCCGAGCTCTCTGCCTGCTCCCCGGACAGTATGCCAAACATGCTCAATATGTGTTATTAATGAGGAAGTGTGAACTCGTGAAATCTCAGTTAGGGTGACAGCATCAAATTTCAACAAAAAACCTAGAATAGAGCCTAATTTATATTACTCAGTCAATACTAATGAGCCTCAGCACAAATATTCACCTATAAAAAAGAAGCAGTACAATAATTTTTTTTGGAATCTGTTCACCCAAACGATTCACTAGGATGACTCACTTTCCATAACACTTTCCAAACACATGCAATCTGTGTCTGGTCACTGTACATGCCAATCAGACGGTCTTTTCTGTCTGCAGTTCTTGGCCAGAATAAGCTGTAATATGTTTATAGGGAGATGTAGGGAGGATCTGCTTGGAGAAATAGATTTAATCTAGTTGACCTGCAACAGCAGCTGTAAGTACAGTAAAGTAAAGCATAACTAAGTTGTTCTGTAAGTCTATAAAAAGATTTATGTCTGAGGAGATTTATTGGGCCTACAGACTGGATTAAAGCGGGATTAAAAGGAAAAGCTGTTAAACCTGCCCCTTTAAGAGTCGTAGGAAACATCCCCTTAAACGCATCTGAGCTGCATCAGAAGATGACTGGAGATTGGGTCAATTGGGTCATCTCCGTGTTTTTAACTACAATCACACGCTGCTGCAGTCATTAGCACAGAAACAGCTGGTTAAAATAAAATCACAGTGTCAATGCGTCATAATCCAGTTTGGCTGGATTTTACTTGACTGTAATAAAAGCTGTAAAAAATAGTAGTGTAATTTAATATAATAAAAAAATTTAATTAAATTAAATTAAATTAATAATTTTAAAATAGCACTGCTTTAGAAACAGAGATGAAACATCACATCAAGACGAGTAATATGGCACATATAAATATTTTACAGACACAATAGGTAAAGCTACCTTGAGTATAGTCTAAGAACTTATTCAGACCACTTCAGCACAGCATTGGTTTTTGAGTAAAGTCCAAATATAAGGAATAAGATTTGGAGACATCAATTTATGTGACCCTGGACCACAAAACCAGTCAAAAGAGTCAATTTTGGGAAACTGAGATTTGAAATCTGAATAAATAGACTTTCCATTGATTTATGGTTTGTTAGGATATAACAAGATATAACTACTAGAATATCCCAAATCAGAGGTTGCAAAAAATACCTAAATATTGAGAAAAACTAATTTAAAGTTGTCCAAATTAAGCTCTTAGCAATGCATATATCAAGTCAAAAATAAGTTTTGATATATTTATGGTAGGAAATCTAGAAGATATCTTTATGGAACATTATCTTAAAATATCCTAATGATTTTTGGTATAAAAAAAAAATCGATAATTTTGACCCATACGATGGCGATACATATTGTTGGCTATTCCTACAAATATACCCATGCTTCTTTTTTGTGGTCCAGGTTCACATACTGGAGGAAAATTCAGTGTAAAAATCTTTGGGCAACATTTGGGCCTGTTCCTCATGAAAAGAGCAATGACTTCAGGGGACTTGATTACTAGGAATAAGATTGCAGTGTGACTAGTTTCTGTATCCACTGCCCTCCTCAGAGACAATAATGAATTAACCTCCCAAATATACTGCTCTGTCCCGAGAGAGAGCGAGAGAGAGAGAGGAGATTTGATAAAGTCAGGTCTATTTCTGCGGCAGGCACCAGTGCCGTTGTGTGTTACAGTGGTCTTTTATCGTTGACTTACAAGTGACAGTTCATTCAGTGGCCATCAGGGTCCTATTGAACATCAGTCTTTCTTTCCTGTCCTATATATTTCCCTCTTCGTCTCTCTCTCCCTTTCAGTCTGCCTGTTCTTGTCCTCTTGTCTGTCTGTCTCTCTTTCAAGTGACAGCTGCGGCAACAACAATTAGGTCAAGCTCCACACTTGGGCCTATTTTAAGCTTCCTTGCTCGCAGAAGACTACAAACGGTCCAAGATCTGCGTCTGCATTCAAATCAAAGCAAGTGCAAGTCTGAATCACAGCAAAAATGAAGCTGGATTTAAATACTAAAATGTTGAATTCAGTGATTATTATACATGGAACATTTACATAAGACCTCAATTCAAGTCAGTTTGCTTTAAGATCACAATGAAATCAAAACACGTTTACTTTGTTAATACGTGTTTGAGGGCGATGCAAAGATTATTTTATGCTTTTGAAAGAAGTCTCTCTCACAGTTTGTGACAGCATAACAAACCTTTCGTGTCACGTTTATACACACACCAAAGTCATTGAGAGTTAGTAGAAAGATCATGAAAGATCTCTCACAATGAGACCAGGAACACAAATTAAGTCAATTCAGGTTTCTTATTGATTTTAAAGCTAGAGATCTATTGAAAGCACAAATCAACACACTTCCTCCTTATCTCCTTTCTCTCTCTCTCACACACACACACACACACAGTGATTCAGAAAAATCCCACACCAGATGCTCTCAGACAGTCATTAAGGGTATTACACACAAGCGTGTGGCCCTGCAGGCAAACAGAGAGATCAAACTGGTGTTTGAGTCCTGGCCCTGCTCCTCTCTCAAACACAGTTCACTCTGATTCACTCCACATGAATGAATCCACGCTTCACCCACTCACTCATTTACACTCACACCCGCTGTTTGTGTGTGTGTGCATTAAACCTTTAGTGTCATTAACCAGCTGAAACGTCATCAGTGACATCAGCCTACACTAAAAATCATTAAGAAAATAACTCCTTATAGTTTTCCACACAAGTCACAAGAGCATCAAGTCAAAACTGCATTGCAGAGACAAAACAATCACTATAAATATAAGTCGCCTTGGAAAATAAGATGCAACTGATGATTAAAACAATTTACTTATATTACAGAAAATATTAACTTAGAAATTGACAAAATATGTTATAACTACATTTCATTTGAAATGATTTAATTAACAGATAATGACAAACTGCATCCACTTTAAGATTGCACTGATGATTTAACAACACAAATATACATTTTACAAGAAAAACCACAGATAACACTCAGGAACTCTTCATCTTAACCTCAAGCAGGACAAATTTGGGCAAAATCTTTTTCCTTCCTTTTTTAATAGTTTCCTTAATCAGAACGGTGCAAGAATTGGCTACTTTTCCTAAGTTTGCCACCCGAACACACACACGCATCCAACACGTTTAAGTAGATGAAAACAACAACAACAAAAAAACATAAGAAATGACACAAAAAACACAATGCAGTTCCTTTTCAGGAACTCAAACTGCGTCCAAAAATGCTATGGGAACGCCTCAGCATGAACACGCTCTGAATCTGCTGTGAAATCTGTCCAATAGGGGATCAGGACGCCCTGAACAGGTGACGTCATGATCCTGGCTTAAAGCAGGTGCAGATGATCGCTCATCAGCCTTCATTCATTCACCGCGCTCTACTGTGTGTCTGAGCTTTCCCTGGCCACTCTCCACTCGCGGAGAGCTCTGTTTTCGGAGGGTGTGTTTGTTGGCATTCCTCGTGGGTCAGGCCCCGCTGTCGCTGAGGCGAACCGGCATCTGCACTCGTGGGGACCGGAAATCAATCTGATGGAGAGAATAGAGACGGGCGATCCCCTATCTCTTTCCCAGCCCATCAGATCGGGCTTTGCACCGGGTCAAGAAGCACCGCGAGCAGTCTCTTCTCCCCTGTGCACTGTCCCCTCTGGTACTCTCTAGTTCATCCAGCTCCGTTGGTACTGGATGCCATGGTACAGAGGTGGCCGAGGCTTCTGCCTTTCCCCCGATTGCTCTGCTTCCAGAAGTTTTAGAGAGGATTCAACGGGATGAGGTCAGCTTACTGTTAGTAGCACCGTTCGGGTCGAATTGAGTGTGGTTTGCGAACCTGATATCTCTCCTCAGTGGTCTACCATGGCAGGTCCCAGGAAGGACTTACTCTCCCAGCAGGAGGGTGTCCTCTTACATCCTTGCCCAGAATTATGGAATTTATGGAATCCACGCTCTGAATCTGCTGTGAAATCTGTCCAATAGGGAATCTGGATGCCCTGAGCAGGTGACGTCATGATCCCGGCTTAAAGCAGGTGCAGATGATCACTCATCAGACTCAAGAATGAAGCAAGTGCTCTACAGGGATGCAGTGGGTGTGGCTAAAAGACGCAGTGTCTCGTTCCCTCAAGGAACTAGGGTTATATACATAACCCCGAGACGTTCCTTTTCAGGAACTCACACTGCATCCAAAAATGCTATGGGAACGAAATACCCACGACCCCAGACCCGCCAGTTCCTGTCTAGTGTGGAGTAGCAGAACTAAGGACAATCGAACCTGGGTTAGCCGGGAGGTCAAGACCATAAAACTTTGCAAAGGTCAAAGGGGAGGACCATCCAGCTGCTTTGCAGATGTCCGAGACTGGAACACCTGCCAAATAGGCCTTTGAAGCCGCCACACCTCTAGTTGAATGAGCTCTGACTCTCATCGGCGACGGGAGACCTGCAGAGTCAAATGCCATAGAAATAGCATCCACTATCCACCTAGTTAAGGTATGCCTTGATGCGGGCAAACCTCTACGAGAAGGGCCAAAGAAAACAAACAGTTGGTCCACCCTCCTCCAGTCCACAGACTTGCATGCACTGGACATAAGCAATGAGGCCTTTCTTGTATATATATTTTTGTATTTTTGTGTGCCTATCAGCCTCTGTACACACACACACACATGCCACTTGTTAGGTTTATTGTTTATTCGTACCTGTTTGTTAAAACTATACTTTTTTGAGTTATTGAAATGTGATGTTTTGTCTTTGTGGTTGTTGTTAGAAATTAATGATGACTCTGTCTGCTGGTTGTCTGTTAGCATATGTTGGCATCTTTGTAACAATGGTTTACAGATTTCAGCCTATATGCAGCCAATGAGTACTACAGTAAAATGGCAATTGATATTTCTTTATATTTTTATATCATCATATGAGACCAGATGTCATTGAAATGATAGATTCTAGCTGTGTGAACTAACTAGAATGTTTATTTATTTTATTTACTGAAGTAAAAGAAATATTAGACATAAAATAAGCATATTGTACAAAAACATTTATATATATATACAATTACATTTATATACAAAAATATTATATATATATATATATATTGTATAAAACATTTTATTTTTAGAGGCAAAAATAAATAAATAAATAAATAAATGGAAAAAATTGACATAAATTGATTGTTTTATTTATTTTATCAAGATAGTGACATGACATTTAATTAAAAAATAAATAAAACAAAACCTGAGCTGCCTTGTTTCAGGGTTTGATATTTCTGAAGATACACTCAAATCCATCATGACACCTTAAAAACAGCTCAGAACACACAATTATTTTCTGATTGAAAACGTTTTACAAATCAGCATGAGCGATAAAAAAGCACTCGGCAGGGCTGGCAGCTCTCATAATTTGTGTTAAAACATGCTGGAAACTTCATGTGCCACATTATGATGTTGTCCCTCATTTACATTTATTAATTTAGCAGACGCTTTAATCCAGTGACTAAGGAACGAATAAGGAAAACCTCAAGCAATTTACCATATGAATTAGCATAAACTGTAAATGCTTTTTTCTTAATCATTAAAAATATAAACTTTCAATCAACATTTTATGCTTACAATAGATCTGCAACGACTTCAGTGTTTGAACGAAGTGTTCAGTTTTGTTTTTTGATGTCTTTAGTGTTTAACTGCACTGAACTGTCCTTGGGGTGATTGTAATAATTAAAATGTATTGTAAATGCTGCCAAATACATATTTCAGAGGACATTTCATCACCCAATCGTGAACAAGCCCAGGGCAACTGAGCATATTTCACACTGTAATCTAAATATCAGGAGTTAAGCATCTCTTACTTATCTTTTCAGGAGATTTGTAATGCTGAGATACTGCAAATCTTCCATAAAAACACTGATGTTGAATCAGAGGAAAACAAGAGCAGCTGTTGACCCGCTCAGACCCACATGAGTGATGTTTGAGCGTCAGATAATCATTTCAGCAGCACGCAGACATGAATACATTGACCCGTGAGCACCTGTGATGTTGTTCCAGACCAATCAAAATGGATTAATGTGCCCTGATCGTTTCATAGATGGGTCATCTGAGGTGGACAGCAGTGTTATTCTCAGGAAACGTTTAACATGATCTCTCAGATTATATAAGTCTGCATAAAACAGCAAATCTGGGTGGGTAGCTAAAAAAAACAAAAGAAATATAAATGAAATCAACAAGAAAAATGAATCATTGAGTGAATCGTTTGAGTTGTGGAGCAAATAAGGTAAAAATAAATGCATATTATAAGAAAGTGCAAGTATTTTTTTACGTTTATGTTTTTGGACACTACTAAAACCAAAATATATACTTTTCATAACCCATAATAGAGGCACTTTAATGCATTTACTTAATAAACTTGTCTCAGCTCAAATTAAATCACGTTTGAATCGTTTGACCAGTGGCTGGAAAGAAGCAACCAAAGCATACTCCCTGAAAAGCGAAGGCGAGTTCACGTACAGCAGCCCTCACATCTGCTCCGCACTGATGTTAAACTCTATTCATGATGGCACCTGAACTTCTGAACTAGCAGTTTGTTTCTCCCACTGGGCTTTTCCTTAACCTTGAGAGACTGACGGAGACTCAGAACTTCTTTATTAAGTCCACAAATTTAGGACACAAACACACTCTGACTGTGATGAACGACTGTACTACGTGAACAAGAATACATTACTACACTCAACAGAAACACATACTGTACCAAGACAGAGCACAGTCATATATAGAAAATATATATAACAGTTCTTTTAAAAACAACCATTCTCTTCATTTTAGAGCCATGTGGTATACATATATATACACATTATAGATATAAAGTTGAGGCATAAGGATAAAGTTCTAGCATTGATTTCACAAGTTTGCGCTTCCTCAATAATAGTAAAAGCATGTTTGGCGAGGTGTCGGGGGCGAGCCGGGAGTTCGGTGAATCCCGAGCCCTAGTAGCGAGAGCCCTAAATGAGGGTGTGGCTCGGAGTCCAGCTCAAACCCTGCATGCCCCCCGTAGAAGGAGCGAACGGTGGAGAAGGGGAGGCGGAGGGAAATGCAAAAACGAGATGCGGAAGGGAAGGAAACTGGCCTATTTATAGTGGTGAAATAGTGACTGGATTGGCTTACTTTGGAGGCGGTGCTGATTGAAAAATTAGTAACAGCTGATTTGAGTTTTCCTGATCTTAATTTCTAAAAAAAAAAGTTTTCTTGATCTAAATTTCTAAAAAAAAAACTATTCTCTAAATATTTTTCAACTTTCTTAAAATATAAAAAACTTAATCTCAAAATGTTGTGACTTTATTCTCATACATTTGACTTTATTTGCAAAATATTAACTTTTTAATATAATAATCTTATTTATTTATTTGCTCAATTATTCTGTTATACAATTCAATAAGGATGCATCTGATTTATTTTCATGATTTTAATACTTTTATTCATCATTGATAATAATAATAATCATGTTTTTTTTGTGTATCAACTTTATAGTGCTCAAATATGCATTAAATTAATGAAAATAACAGTAAAGACATTTAGAATTTTGTAACATTTATGTTTCAAATAAAACAGAATTGCCAATAAATGCTGTGCGTTAAAACTTTCTAGTCATCAAAGAATCCTAAAAAAAAAATTTTAAAAATGAAGAAGCAAAAAATGACACTGAAGACAAGAGTAATGGCTTCTGAAAACTCACCTTTGCAACATAAGAATACATTTTACAGTATATTACAAAATTAACAACAATATTTTGTATTTAAATTAGTATTTATATTTTACTATTTTGAAATACTTCACTAGTTTTTACCGTATTTTTAATCAAATAAATGCAGCCTTGGTGAGCAGAAGAGGCTTTCCAATGAGTGTAGAATGCAATAAAATAAATAAAGAAATAAAAATCACCTGCGCCCCTTTGAACAGACTGGTTTTGTACTCTGGTCTTTAAAGTGAGACACCAGCTGTGCTGCACAGCTTGATAAGAAACCTTGAACAGCGTTTCATCTTCATCTCTTATCAAAAAAACAACAGTGTAGTCAAGGTCAGAGTCCGAGTGCATAGAGATGATATACTGTCACATGAGACGTTATGAGAGTTTCTGTGATCAGCACGAGCCATTATAAAAGAATATTCCATATATTTGCATATGCTTTTCTTATCAAAGTTTTGACTGTTATTCATGAGTAACTCTGCTAAGTGCATCCCAAACCCTTTAAACTATTTGGTAATACTGCAGATTTTTGCATGAAAATCAACTTGCCGCATATTTTCGGACAATAATTTGGTTTAAAATACCCCCACGGTTGCAAATGACAGTACAAAGATTTAATTTGCGCTTGAGAATCAGGAATGGCCTTCATGTAGCAGCGCATGTGAGAAAAGCCAAAGCCATCCAATTGAAGCTGTCCCCAATCTCAGCATAATTGGCCTGATTTGTCGAGTCGCACGACGAGAGAAGTGAATGGAAGTCATCAAACTTTAATGTACTGCTTTTAATACGCTCCCAAAGGAGGGCCGAGTCTCTCTGGAATTAGACTCCGTGTCCTAGACTCGCCAGCGCACAGACCGACTGGAACCAGATGATTTTAAAGCGCAGCATGCGGCGAGTCAATTACAAGTGAAACGCTGTGTGCAACTTTCGCTACGGAGGCCTGCAGGGTTCAAAAGAGACCCGACCTGAAGCAAACAACACAGAGCACGCTCAAATCAATGGAGCAGCAGTTGACAGACACTTCACAGGGCTCTTTTCATGAGAAACCAAACATTTCCTGATCTCTGAAAGAGTGCATTGTACTAAAAAACACACTGGAACTTTCAGAACTCAAGACTTAAAGTCCAAAAACCACTCATTCTGACTAATGAATACATATGTAGAAACATGACCATCCATATTAACTCATCACTCATTCAATAAAACCTGTCCAGTCACAGTGAGGTAATGGCTTAAATAGCAATCCTAAACTAGAACTACTAACAACCATCAGCTTAGTTAAATACAGCACAGCTAGCTGAATCAATTGCACAAAATCAGCCTGAATCATTTGTTCACAAATCAGATAATTATCAGATATATTTGACTCGCAGTGAGTCAGGATCAACTTTGTGATTTATAATAAGCAACACAGCTAAACAATATTAAGTTCATAAATTTAGTCTAGATTTATTTGAGTTGCAGTGAGTCAGAACTTTGTCTGATTCGTTTTAATGAATCAAATGAACTTATTCACAAAACCAGCCTGAAGTGCTCACAAATCAGACTGAACAGACAGTCCAAACAGATCTTTAATCAACAATCTGGTCTCTTTCAGATATATTTGACTTCGACAACTCATCATTGACCATCTGATTCATAATCATCGGCACAGTTATACAGTATTAATTATATTCCACTTTTGACCGATTCATTTTTTTAGAGTCAAGGCTTTTCAGTGAATCAATTAAACTGGTTCACACAATCAGCCTGAATGATTTGTTCACAAACAAGACTGAATCTGTGCAAGCAGATCTCTAGTCAACAACTTGGTCTGTATATATGAAAGTCTCTTTCAGATATACAGTGGGTATGGAAAGTATTCAGACCCCCTTACATTTTTCACTCTTTGTTATATTGCAGCCATTTGCTTAAATTCATCAATCATCAAGTTCATTTTTTCCCCTCATTAATGTACACACAGAACCCCTATTGACAGAAAAACACAAAATTGTTAACATTTTTGCAGATTTATTAAAAAAGAAAAACTGAAATGTCACATGGTCCTAAGTATTCAGACCCTTTGTTGTAACACTCATATATTTAACTAAGGTGCTGTCCATTTCTTCTGATCATCCTTGAGATGGTTCTACACCTTCATTTGAGTC
>JAUMHI010000041.1:636530-648498 GCA_032359435.1 Enteromius unitaeniatus
CATGAGGTCAAAGGAACTGCCTGAAGAGCTCAGAGACCGAATTGTGGCAAGGCACAGATCTGGCCAAGGTTACAAAAACATTTCTGCTGTTCCTACAAGACTACAAGAGTCCTCCAAATAAGATTCTCTGGTCTGATGAGATCAAGATTAAACCCAAATGAGCATCTCTGGAGGGACCTCAAAATGGCTGTCCACCAACGTTTACCATCAGACCTGACAGAACTGGAGAGGATCTGCAAGGAGGAATGGCAGAGGATCCCCAAATCCAGGTGTGGAAAACTTGCATCTTTCCCAAAAAGACTCATAGCTGTATTCAATCAAAAGGGTGATTCTACTAAATACTGAGCAAAGGGTCTGAATACTTAGGACTCTACAAAAACGTCAACAATTCTGTGTTTTTCTGTCAATATGGGGTTCTGTGTGTACATTAATGAGGAAAAAATGAACTTCAATGATTTAGCAAATGGCTGCAATATAACAAAGACTGAAACATTTAATGGAACGACTCATTCTTTTGAGTCTGAGCTTTTTAATGAATCAGCTGAAATGGTTCACAAAATCAGTCTCTTGTGTGAATTGTAATGAGCCACTTCATAATTGGGGATGAGCAGCATGGATATGGTAGTGAAATCCCATCTGTCAATGATTTATTGTAGGATTGAATCAGACAGTCAATACAATACTGAGAACTGATTTTGCCCCTTTGACCTTCCTGTCCTTCCCCAGATGAGTCAAGCTGCCCTTTATACTGAAACTGCTTCCTGTCTTTAAAACACACAAACACTCCTGCTCTTCCTGTGCACCAAGATAAACATATGCAAACATATGCAAGTAAAATAAAACACTCAAATATGTCAGACTATGACTAAACTTAATAATCTAAGATAATAGACTCATAATGCAATGCAATCAAGAGTAAAACATGAAATTAAAGATATGGTAATGCAATGGAAATGATCACACTTAATGCAAATTAATAAAGAGCTCAGACATTGCATTGTCAAACATAAAAAAGATAAGAAACGACAGTAATGAAATTCGACCACAATGGATATCCTCTTTCTTCTCACTTTTCGTCTGCTCGTCTATCTGATGCTCTGTATAACCAAAGCCTGGCTGTTCTGACCTCTCTATCTCTGCCTTCTGTTGTCTGTTTCTTCCATTCTGTTAATTTCTTTCTCCATCCATCCAAGCATGACGACTGAAGAGCGAGCAGCTTCAGAAATCATGCACAACTAATATTTACACTGGCAGAGATATCCGGGTAGAATGCAGGACACTGTAAATATCTGCAAATGATTTATCATGACCAATGTAAAGGTCTACCAATAAATCAGCTCACACACATACAGAAACAGACACGCAGAAAGCCCGTCTTCAGATTGCATGCTCATTAAAAGGGCACAGGTTTTCACACAAAAACGAATTAAATTTGAATATGAAAAGAAAGCTGCTCGTGGTGACATGGATGAAGAAAAACCTCTTTGGGAAGAAACTGCTCATTTCGAATCCTGTCTCAAACAGTCTGGAGTAGCTCGTCTGTGATTTATATCATTCATTTGTATTATAATTGAGTAATGCCATGTATTGCTCTTGATTAGGCATTGTGCATCTGGCCAAAAGTGGAGCTTCTGCATAATTAAATGAGGAAAATAAACAAAGCGAATGTGCAAACCTAAAATAAGCCAATCAGCTGATTGTTATTTAGCTGCTGACGGTTTACAGGTGGTGTACAGCTCCTCTATTAAGCGTAAAAGCTAAAAGAGAGACAAAAGAGCACTAAAATTAAATGAAAAGGATTAGGAAGACAGATAATTAGGATGGAAAAATGAGAAAAGACTTTTCAAATGTTCCCTGTGAACCAGGAACAGCTCTGAACAAAGAGATTTAGTGCGTTTCTTTTGGATCACCTTCAATAAAAGAGAGAAATGACATTCTCTTCTGTATTTAAAGTCGACAGAAATGGCAAGAGTGACCCTGTTTACTTACTTAATGAAATGTTCCTGATCTAAATGAACATGACTCATCAGTGCACTTTGTTCCCAAGAAAAAAAAAATAAAAAATTTTCCTTTTCATGTAACATGAAAGGTCATGGTCAAAAATGACAGGTTTTTTAATGAAATGAATGCACTGTGATTTAGTTTAATTTTTATTTAGTTTATCTTATGGTACTAAATTGTATTCATGCAGTAGTTATAATCCAATGATTACCTGTTACTTAAACTGCAACTTGATTATTACTGATAAACAATAAAGGAGAAAAAATAAAAGTAACATGTAAAAGTTATCATGCACAACTGTTTTGTAAAACTTGTTTTATGGTTAAAGTTTTTTTGGAGTGCAGTACCAAACCTTTCCACTAGATGAGATTCACTTCCCGTTCATTTCCAGTGACTTTGTAAATCGTGTCCATGATCAGGGCTCTCAAGTCTCACGCATTCACTGTGAGATACACGTATTTCAGGCAGTTCACACACTCTCACGCCACACCTTGTTTATCTCACGCTGAAAAGTAAGAGATAATTATAACTTGTATATACAATTAATAGACGAGGAGCCAACATACAATGTTAAGTTCTCTGCCGAGTTCATAACTGCCAGCCAATCAGAAATGAGAATTTAGGATTTCCAGGTAAATTACGTGATCCCGCCAAGTGCCAGCTTGCCAGCACGTTTGTTACTAAGCAACATGGGTGCGCGCCATAGATATAAATCCATGGGTGCACGCACACACTGAGTGGAATTTGAAAGAGCAATAATGACGAATGCGGTAGGTAATCCATTCATTATTTATTTATGTGTATTACTTAATTTTACGATTACTGGACAAAATCAGTTGCCTGTGATAGAAGATATGTCATGAAAGGGACGCAAGGCGTGTGAGATCAAATGCAAGTGAGTTTAATTCAAGCTCAGAGTCAAACATGCAAAGTAGGTCGCCGGCAAAGAGATTCAGTAGAGGCATCTCCAGGGGCAGAAACATATACAAGGCAATGTTCAAATACCGTGAATCAGTCCAGGGGAAGAGACAGCGAGAGTATCCAGACACAGACAGAAGTTCGGCAACAGGTAATCCAACAGACAGTGGAACATGAATGAATAAACTGGGTGGACGGTTAAACATTGGACAAAACATTAACAATGAACTGTGGCTAACACTAAAACATAGGGAGGCTTTATACAGTGAAAACTAGGTCAGGGGGTGGAGATTAGCAATGAAGCACCAAGACAACAAACGAGTGGGTAGAGACATGAGTTCATTGATGTGAGTCCATGAGTGAAAACAGATCCAAAGCTGTGCTGGCACCTCCAGCTGATCGTGCTGCTGGGAAATATTACCAAATTCGTACTAAATTATTACTAAAGTTTCAGATTCTGCAATCTTACTATATGTCTATACTTACTATATTAAGTTGGCTCAGTTGTTCGTTGGCTCTTTTGGCACCAAATCTGTTTATTTTTGATACATTTGTATTTTTGAAATATATACAGCTATTTATTTTATTTGGATGAATTTGTCTCAGATTTACTGATTGTTATAATTCATATTTGTGCTGATCATTTATGAACAATAAGTAAAATTAAACTGCTAGCAATAACTTCAGAGAATTGGGTGTGCCAGAGGGGCTGCTGTGCAAATATTTTGTGGCTCCTCCCCTACGGCAGATAAAATCTCACTCCAAACTTTTGCTAAAACTTGAGAGCCCTGTCCATGACACATTCCAATGACAAAAAAAATAGAAAAACCTGGACTTTTTTCCAGAACAAATGACATGACCGAAACAGATGAATTCAGAGCTTCTTCAGCTAGTCTGTGGCTCAGAAATGAGCCGTGGTCACGGTCAAACCGCTAAAAATACACCTCCTTCTCTCTCATTCTGTTTTCCTCGTCACGTCTTGTGTCTCCTCGGTTTCATACTGTGTCTTTCTTGCTTGAGGGAGGTGAGCTTGTGAAAGATTCATTGGTAGCTCCGGGGCTTGTGGCACCTTCATCGCTTGTATCCGCTTTCATACAGGAACATTTTTTACAAAGAGAAGATCCTTACTTGAAACGTAAGTGTTAGTGAACACTAAGACTTTAACATGTGAAGACATGAATGATTGGCGTGTTGAGGAGAGCTGCATGGATCACACACAATTCACACCTGCTGGACGACAACAAAAAACATTCTGGATGGGCAAACACCATTTACATGCATAGACAATTATGTTGTCTATGTTTCAGGCAAAGGCTAACACTTTTTTTTATTTTATATTTGGAAATTGGACCCCACTCACTCTTATTGTATGGAAAATACATACTCAAAACATATTTAGGTCTACATTAAAGTATTTGTATTTCCATTCATTTTAATAACTATGAATCATGTATTAATTCATACTTTTTATTGGAAAACATTTAATTGTGTTTACAACGAACATATGTATGCTGATTTTAAGCAATCTGAATAAATGCTTTTTGAAAACATCATAGAAATAGTTAATTTATTAGCATTTTTGTGTATTTTATAATACATAAGTGTTACATTTGGATCTGTTAAAAATGGTAAGGCCTGAAAAAAAAAGAAAGCGAGTACATAATGTTCATTGTTTTGTAAACTATGTTGTAAATACACACACACACACACTCGGGATACACTGCTGATGATATCAGTCCATCTGAAACGGTACAGAATAAATAGCACTTATTAAGATTTAGCACAGGAGAGCAGGATATTTGACTCCGCCAATTTGGTGTTCAGTTTAATTAAATGTCTGAAGTAGTTAGGCTGCATCCCAATTAGCATGCTATTATAGTATGTGCAAGCAGGATTAGAGCATCTCAAACAACACTACACTCAAAACAATACGCCAAACATGGCCAGATGGCACAATATTTTAGTGAATTGCATGCTTTTTGGGCTAATAATACCTAGTTTTATTGTGATTTGGTGGCAATGTGGTAAGAAACGTAATGTCAAAAATTGCCAGAGCTCTTTTAAAAAGTGTAAACAAAAAGTGAAGTAGAAATTCACTTTAATGCAATGAAGTAATGATTACACGCAGTATGCAGCAAGGTGCAATTTTATCACATGGCAGTGAGTACTTGTTCAGAGTACGTCATTTTTAACCGTGGAGCTCTGAATATTGATGGAGTTCAAGTTATTTTATTAAAGTAAATAAACACATACTGTACACAAAACATGACCAGGGCACTCATTCCTAAAACATCATTCATCATTTCAAATAATAAATAAATAATTATCGTGACCTTTTTAGTTCAGAAGGATGACTTTTTTCTTCACAATGATATATTTATATATATATATATATATATGTATATATATAGTATAATTGAGATTTAATTAATTCGTATTAATTAGTAATAATAAAGTTATTTTATTTACTTTTTATTTACATTTTTGTTTTAGTTATTTTAGCATGTCAAGTTAAACTGAATGAAAATGAGCACGTGTATACTTTGGCAACTAGCTGAAATCATATTTTATTATAAATATTTTATTATAAATAATATGGTTTTACATGGCTTTAGTTTTAATTTTCGTGAACTCTGAATCTGATATACACATAATGTCATATAGTAAGAAAAAATATATATCTCACAATTCTTCTTAATATTTAAACTTTCAGAATTGCAAGAAGAAGAAAAACTGAACTGCAGAATATCAACTAAAAAAATTCAAAATTATTTAATAAAAACTTTCATATTTCCCAGGGCAGAAATGAGCTCTCATAAATATCTGAGAGCAGAGAATCCTGTCAATATTAGCTAAACAATCTTCATGCAAAAATATCGGCTCTGAATTATTTATTCATGTTTCTGATAGTTTTATTTTTTAGCATGAAATTTAATGCATTTCATTTGCTAAAAAGTGCAAAAAATACAATCTTGTTAGCAAATAGTTGAACTACAACTGATTTAATGCAGCATGACTCAATATAACCAAAGCACAAAAATACTTTTCAAATTTAGAATAGCTTTTAGTTAAATAACTTTAAACTGAAATAAATGGAAAACAAAAAGGAGCCTATTTATCTGAGGTTAATGGTGTTTTGAAAAAGTCAGAAATCAGCTGTTTTGCACACAATCCTGACCTTCATAGCAGCTGATATGGGGTCATAAAGAAAATAAGTGTTTCTGTCCGTCTCTATCACGCGGCAGCAGCTAATGGGGCTCATTTGGCCGTGACACCTGGTTAAACAGACGCTTTGGTTAAAAGGCACCTTGCACACATTTCTGTTCATTTTAATCTACATTGGTAATGAAGGTCTCAGCATGACACAGTATGGAGTCGAGCAGGGTTGAAAATAGAAGATCTTTTTTAAACACATGGCTCGTGGCAGAGCCGTACGGCCGTGATGAATCTGTGTGAGCTGAACCACAGAATCAGACACCAACTCGATAAGAACGTCTGCAAGTGTTGCACATCTACATCACATTATCATAATAAGCGAAAATTGACTTTTAGATGATTTTTAATATATAATCAAATTTTTCTATCCAAACTTCATATTCATCTTGACATTCGTAAGATGAATCCCTAAAAATGTAGCACTGGGACGTTTTTAAACTCTGAACTACTGCTTTTTATCTGCCTGACACAGCAACATTAGATCAACCAATGGTGATCTATCCATTCCATTCATCCAATGGAAGATATTTGGGAAACGTGTTTAATAACAGTTATTTTTGCAATTTAGCATCAACGAGTCACTTTACCTGTAAATACATGTGAATACATCTAAGCTACAATGACAGTAAAGTTATAAAACATAAAATTAAAATTATTAATATTATGACAAATGATAAAATGAAGGATTTTCATGTTTGTGTATTGGTACAAAGCTATAAATTTGGCCGTATGCATATATGTATAATTCAAATCAGTATTATTTAAGATTATATAAGCTATAAGATTTTTAAGCTATAAGATTTCGATTTTTTTATATCATCACGTTTGCACCTTTTTTTTTTGCAATTCTGACATTGTTTTTTATATGGCAATAAAGTACATTTTACTTTTTGAGTTATGTTTGAATTACTATAAAATGACAGTCTGGCAGAACAAAATATTATTATCATATTAAAATAAGTTATCATAATACGGCTCGTGTCAGTGAAGTTTTTTTAAAATAAATGAATACTTTTATTAATCAAGGACAAAGAGGAATCTTGAAAAATAGAATGTATGACAGTTTATGCAAAAATATGAAGCAACACAACTGTTTTCAAAAATCATAACATAATCAGAAATGTTTCTTGAGCAGCAAATCAGCATATTATTATGATTTCTGAAAGATCACGTGACCCTGAAGACTGCAGTAATGATGCTGAAAATACAGCTTAGCTCACAGAAATAAATTACTTTTTAACATATATTCAAAAAGAAAAGAGTTATACTGTAATAATATTTCACAATATTAGAGCCTTTACTGTTTTCTGATTAAATGCAGCCTTGATGAGAAGAAAAGAAAAAATGACAGGCCTTGAATTCTTGAACACTATATATACATCATATTTACATAAATGTGAACACTCATTATTTTGAGTGATTATGAGGAAGGTTACCAACTGAATATTCAAACAGGGAACATGATTTCAGTGCATTTTTTGGTCTTTATAGTCTATTAATTATCTCGATTATGAATGAACAGGATTACAGACCTATATTTCTGATCTCAAAGCATGCGGCAGCTGCATCTGATGCGATAAGGAGCACCTCACTGTAAATCAACATCTGAGCTACTGAACAAATCTGAGCTGTACTGAAGCGTCACGAGCAGCGCTCAGAAACACAGCCGAAGCAACTTTTTAAGCTTGCGACTAAATGATGTATTTACCAAAGCGAGCTTCTCTCTCTTGCTACCTTCTTCAAAAGTGTGATTTTTCATTCAGTGCTAATTTGAGAAAGACAAACAGCTCGGGGCTTTCAGGACAGCCTGCCTGACATTTTCACAGCTTCAATTATTCACACTTTTGACAATACAGCCGACAGCCCAAAAGGGTACCGCAGCTAAATGAATAGATCATGTTATTTTCTCTTTTCTCTGTTTTTTTGTCTGTTTCTTTTTCTCCTATCCTGCTCATGTCCTTCTTTCTGTCTATCTAGTATAAATTCCTGCTTGAAATCCAGGCTGTATAGAAAGGTCAGAATCACCATATTTCACCATGTGTCACTACTGTGTACTTTGAGTGCTTTGGCTTGGAGCGCAGCAGGCACTGTATGACAGGACATGTGCTGTGTTTTCTGAGCTATGAAGGCAACATGAAACAGTCCATTACTTCCATAACGTGATGCTTTTGAAGATGCATGATGCAACAGCAGCCTAAAACAGTGAGGAAACTTTTTAATTCATTTCAATTAACTGACAATTCAGACTTTTACCTTTCAGTTGCAAGCTGCAAACTTTTTACTATGAATAGTGAGAAAAAGACTAAATTGTGACATAAAAGTCACCTTTTTATAGAATTCACAGCTACCTTTTTACAGAAATCTGACCAGAAATGTGTATTAAAAAACAAACTGTTTCAGTTTTGATTTCATGTTGACTCAAAGCAAATTTCACCGTGGCTAAGCATCTTTTAGTGCTACTGTGCTTCCCATCTATAGATCGCTCTCTCTCTCTGTCTCTCTCTCAGCACAGCAGGGGTTTGAGAGGAAGATTGTGTCATAAAGAAAACAGAACACAGAGTTTCTACTCATTTTGCATCTCTCTCTGCTCATGATTGATGCAACACTGGGAAATCAGGCAGCCGATCGCCAGAACCAAACGCTTGTCTCCATTTCTGCAGATATTCAATACAAGGAAGTGCATGAATAATGTAGAGGCCAGCGATGCTGTGCTTTATCTGCAGGCCGCTTCTGTCCAGATCATGCTATAGTCCCAATGACACGTCCTTCACTCTTACACACAGCGGCCTTTCATGGCCAATTAGGCCTATTTGTCCTCACGTATGTAGGTTAGAACCATCAGAGCTGTGATTTGTTTTATATAAAAATCACTGCTGGGATTTAGAAGGTCATTTGAAATCTGAAATAGCTTGAGAAGAGCATTTTCTCTGGGGTTTGAGTGACACACCAGAGAGTACAGTGACATTTAGGAATTAACGTAGTGAAAGTCTTCTCTGCTGATGGATTTAACGACATGATGCTTGAAAACAAAAACACAAAAGCTGCTTTACTGACGTCTCTGAACTCCAGACCGTACTGAGCTCCCTCACTGCCTACACAGATAACATCAGCTTTTTTATTCAATTTAACTATTGCCAATTGCATATTATATTAGACATTATTTATGGATGAATATTAGTAGTAGTAGCAGTATGATTATTAATATATACTACTGCTAAAACATTTGGGTTAGTAAGATTTTTAAAAAATAAATGGTGTGTATATGTGCCCCGGAAGTGTCTGTGGTAGATGTTGGCCAATGTTGAATGTACCCTGTGTTTTCTCCCTGTGTCCAGCCATCCGTGTTTACTGTGTTTCCTTTGCTCCTCGTTCTCGACCTTGCCTGTACCTGGATTTACGACTTTGTCTTGCCCTTCTGGATTACGTTTGCTCCTCGTTCGATCCTCGCTAAGTGCACTGGATTATTCTACTGTGTTCGCCTCTGATTTGCCCGTTTGCAGCTGCTCCGACCCTGCTATTGTTTACCCTGTGTGTGAATAAACTGTCTGCGTATGAATCCGCATGTCTTTCGCCTCATCCGTAACAGGTGCTCACACTGTAAAAGAAATCTGTAAAATTTACAGTAAAAAACGGCAGTTGTGGTTGCTGGAATTCTACCATTAAAAAATACAGTAGCAACAATTTAGGCTTAGTACTAAAATCTGTTTTGTGCTCTTGAAATATACTGTAAACCTCCAAAGGCAGGCGGTGATGAGAAAGTCACATGATGAAGCCCATCACTTATTCAAACACAGCATTTAAATAATAACCTATATAGAAAGAGCTCAGTGTCATTCACACTAACACTAAACACCATCATGGTGAGACAAATTTAACTGAAATATACAAAAACCATACAGTTAACAACATTAAATGTAACATACAACCTAAAACTAATATGAACTAATATGCATCCAATCTGAAATGTAATGCAGGGAATTCTGGGAGCGTCAGTTTTATTTATTTATTTTTTTCACTTCCAAAAACACTATTAGCCATTTACCAGGTTTAACACAGTTTGTTACAGTCATTTTTTTCTCTTGCTGATGATCAGTTAATCAAAGCTATTTGATCAACAGTACCTGACCACTACTTACACTCTTCATTTCAATGTTCACAGTAAAGATGTCCTTAGTTTGCCTTAGCATAACACGGTATGATATGCCATGTGTTGTTGTTCACAAGAAGGTTTTTTTTCCAAATTTTAAGTCTTGCCAGGAACGCCAGATAATTTTTTTCATTATATCCTGATACAGAAAATATGAAGCAGCACAGCTGTTTTCAAAATTGATTGATTGATTTAATTGATTGATTCTGGATCACGTGACACTACTGGAATAATGATGCTGAAAATTCAGCTTTGATCACAGGAATAAATTAGAAATTAAAATATATCCACAAAGAAAACCTATATATATAATATATCACAATTTTACAGTTTTTTACCTAATTTTTACAGTACAAAAATAAAGTCTGGACTGTAGAATAAAATCAATAACCACTCAATGCATTCCAAACCTGTTTTATTTCATATATAAACACAACCAACACGCCAGCAATACTCATTATTTTAAAGGATGTATAAACGTATTTCTCATTGTAAAGTAGCACATTCAAAAAGCCATTGTTTAGTTTGAATATCACCTGAAAACATGATTTTATTTTACCATTGCTTCAGCTCTGATTGACGTACAGCTTTGACTCTCAAACTATCGTGCCACAACAACACATCAGTCATCTTCAGTTCATTTTTCTTTTTAACACAAGAGCACTGAGTTCGCTAAAGCAGTTAGGTGGGGCTTATTCAGGCCAATAAAAAAAGCATCCACACACACACACACACACTCTCACTGAAATAGTGCTGCTAAAGTGAATGTTAATTTGGTGGCATAAAGACACAGCTGGTACTGCGAGACGTGAACATTGTGTCACATTTCAACAGCGAGCGCACACAGAAAGAGCTCTCAGCCTGAGCCCTGTTTAAATATGAGTAAGCGCTATTGAAAAGGCTATTGATCTGCCTATGATTAGCAGTCCATTCATGGCCTTTGCTGTGGCTGTTGGCCCTCGCTCCCTTATTGACTCGCTGTGATGGACTGACTTCGGCCCATTCAAGAGAAGCCCGTTCACAATGGCAGACTGAGATAAGATAGAAACTTCACTGCAGTTTGAGGGCTTTCAGGTTGATAAAGATTGTTTAGAGGTTTCTAATAAAAGCAAGAGTCAATCATCAACAGAAAGCAAAACTTCGACACAGTAGATTGAGGATATACTTTAAGACAAAGTACTACAATCATGCAACAGTTATTGTGCACTAAAGTGAACGCACTAATTCATTAGCTCTAGAATGCACTGATGCCTCAGTTCTGTTTCAAAACCTTGTAATGCATGATTATTAGAAAAATAACATTAATAAACAATGCATTAGGTATCACAACCTATAAATAGCAACATTTTTGCATTATTCATTAATCTAGGCTAATGCTAATTTCAAAATGGATCATTAATTGTTAATTTATGATTGTTCATAATAAATTAGCTGTTGTTAATTTAGTACAAGTAAGATTTGTTTGAACAAACTTTTACTTTATTCAAATTACTAGACCAATTAAAAGATGCAACACTTTTTTCTTGTTTCATTTCATACTGAAAGTGAAACTGAAAGTTTTACAATGCATGCTTTTTAATCAAGATTACTCATTGTTGTAAAAAGATGAGGTCCCACTTTATATTGCGTGTCCCTAATACCTGTGTACTTCCACAGTAACTAGACGTGTATGTAGTATGTAAGCAC
>JAUMHI010000041.1:654941-693470 GCA_032359435.1 Enteromius unitaeniatus
AGTACTCATAAATTGTACAAATTCCTGTGAAATTATTACAAACAACTGAAAAGAAAATGGGAAAAGTCAGTAGGTTAACTTAAATGTCATGTTAACTTTATACAGATACAGAGCAACAAGAGAAACAAATTTTATTTATTTAAAAATATGTTCAAATAAAATCATTACAACATAACTATTAAATATTGTCTAAATAAATTCCATTACAAATAAATTAATATACAGTGACTACTGCAAAAGATTTGGAATAATAACAATGCATTTGTTAAATATTATTTTCATTTAAAATAACTGTTTTCTATTTAAATATAGAATTTTTTAATATAAAAATGTAATTTATTTCTGTGATGCAAAGCAAAATTAATGGCTACGGAAAATTCAGATTTGATCACAGGAGTAAATTACATTTTATAATATGCTAAAAAAAACGTTTTGACAATATTACTGTAAATTGTACTGTATTTTTAATCGAATAAATGCAGCTTTAATTTAAAAAAGATCCTTTAAACATTTCAAAACGTTAACATTTAAAAAAGAAAACATTAAAAACCATAATAACTTTTTTATGTATAAGTCACACACACACACATGTTTCTATGAATTGTGGGGACTTTCCATAGATTTTCTATTACTTTTAAACTGACCAAACTCTAAACCTACCCCTGACAGAAAACCTTTTTATATTGTCACAGTACACTTTTAGATAATCATTTACTAATTTCAATATTCTTTTCCTCCTCATGGGGAGCTGGTCTCCACAATGTCAAAAATTTCAGGTTTTACTATCCATTTGGTCCACACACACACTATTTAATGTCCTTTCATCTTCTCTTTTTTCCAGGCCTCATCTCTTGTCAAGGAATGTATGGAGTATTTAGAGCAAATACAGAGCGCAAATGCTCCCATGTGTGCCTGCTTGAGCGCACTGAAGGCTTTTGAGGAGCGTTTCAAAGACTTCTCACCCCAGCACTTTCAGGACAAGAGCTCGGCGCTGCTGGAGAGGCACCCGGACGGGATCTGGATGTGGAATGCAGTCTGGGCTCAATGCCGAGACATCAGACAGAGGCTCTCCCAGATACTGCAGGCCTCTGATAGCAATCCACCGCCTCTGGGATCGCCACAAAAGGACAGTGCGGCAGAGGCATGCTTGAAAGGGCCGACCCTAAGTGTAATTACAAATAGCCTTGGTGACCCCCAAACAAATCCTGCTGAAACTCAAAATAGACATGTTGGGCAAGGTGATAATGAGACAACGACGCATTTGCACCTTCACTGTGAGCCTGAAAGGAGAGAAACATCACCACCTTTGAACTCTATGACCCAAAACACGCATAAGGAACTGCATCTTCGACAGTCCTTCGAGTCAAAAGAGGAAGGAAGTGGTCAACATTTCCACCAAAGCACAAGCAAGGTTTCCACCTCCCACAGTGGTCTTCTCATATACTCTCACAGCGACAGTGATCTGAGAAGGTCAAGCCGGGTCACTGAAATCAACCACTGGCCACATTATACAGCACTGGTCCGCTCTCGAAGTGAAAGCTCTTGTTTGCCGAACACCAACTATCATGTTCCTGTTCGCAAAACTGCAGTCAAACACAAGGTCCAGACATGTTCGGCTTCCGGTCAAGAGAGTGACTCAAGCAGAGCATTGTGGGATGGACAGAGCTCTAAACTGTCTCACCAGGACAGCTTCTGTTCTAGTGCTTCTGGACCGAGCCAAAGCGACACCAGTGAGAAGCTCCAAGGTGATGCCAAATCTGACGAGCAGAGCTTGATTTCAGGAGCGATACGCTCAGATCTTGCAGTTCAGACGCATGACCGCCTGCTTGACCACAGCTGCACTGTACTGTGAGTCAAAACACACATCTTTGTTTTAATATCTCTTAATAATCTGATATTTTGGTTTGCACACATCACGTTCCAAATGAACAGAAAATCGGTTATGATTAGGTTAATATTATATACTGTATGTGCATATAGATCAGGGATGGTGTCCTTATGTTTTTGTGGTTTTTCTGACAGTAAACTGCAGCACATCATGGAGGAGCTGCTTCAGACCGAGAGAGAGTATGTGAGAGCGCTGGGGTATGTGGTGGAGAACTATATCCCGGAGCTGGAGCGTCCCGACGTGCCTCAGGACCTGCGGGGACAGAGAGGAAGCATCTTTGGGAACCTGGAGAAGCTGAGAGACTTTCACCAGCATCTCTTCCTTCAGGAGTTGGAGCTGTGTCTGAAGGAGCCCTTCTGTGTCGGACGCTGCTTCCTGAAACACGTGAGTGCTCCGAGCAGGATACCAGAGAACCTCTTAAAGAGACACAAAGAACTTTTTATTTTATTGAAACCTATTCATGCTTCTTACACAAACCCAGAAACTAATATACTTATAATCAAAGAACCACTCTTAAACATGCTTTCAATTTTAGGAACCTTAATACTATTGGTTTACACTGTATTGTTTGCATTATTTGACATTTATGCAAAATTAATGCCAAAAAAATGTATATTTATTATTGTATATATGTAAATAGCAAGGTACTTATACAGCATTATAGAGTTTCTTATATTTATAATGCTTTAAATAAAAATAAAAAAAACAGCATCCATCATTGGTAATCATGCATATCATCAAAAACAAACAAAAAACTAAAGTGAAATGTTCAGATGCAAAACAGAATTTGAAATCTCTTATATATGACTTTAAAGAATTTTTTTCATGTGTATTTTCATAACTGTAACGCAAAAAAAGATGTATTATTTATATTGTAAGGCATTTTATACATAATTGTTGTTATGTTTGTAATGCTTTTAATTAAAAATAACAGCATCCAGCATTAGGGAATTAATTTTACAAAAAAATTCAAACAAAAAATTTTATTGTTGCCAAAAATCCACCACAAGAAATAAATAGCTCACTTGTTTGCATCAGTGATTCTAACATTGTGTCTCTCAAATTCAGAAAGAAAACTTTGGCCTGTATGCATTATACAGCAAGAACAAGCCTCACTCTGAAAGACTGCTCATTGAACACGGCAGAGAGTTCTTTAAGGTGAGATCTTCCTCCATTAGTCATATTTTAAGGTAATTTCATTAGTATTCAGCAGAACATGAATATATAAACACTTTTACACACAACTTTAGATATATAAAAACAATGCAACTAAACATAAAATAATGTTTTAAAAAGTATATATACAACATAAATATTGGATAAATAAAAAACAAATTGCTAAATCGCGCTCTACTAAACGTACTAAAGCTAAAATTAGTTTAGCTTTATAAATTAAAGCCAAACTGAAATATAGTTAGTTATTAACTGAATATAATTCAGTAAAAAGAACTAAATTACAAACATTCTGCTGCAGTAAATCATGGGGAAACTTTGCCAGAGAAAGACATTTTTAATGCATTTATTCATTTGTATATAAAGTATTACATACATAAACAATCTCTATCCAGCACCTGTGAAAGCTTGCAAAATAATAGGAGGAAAAAACTCCCCACAGAAAAGAAGATTAAGAAATGTTTTATGTGGAAATGCGATATTTCACACATCTGACTAAGTTAAGTAGTGGGCAAACACGCACTGGAACAGGCCTGATCCTGGCTGAAAATACCTGAAATGCTGAGGTCATTCTGTTCTGTAAAATCCATGCCCTTGAGATAAAAGATTTTACTCAGCAGAAGTTTGATTCTACTTCAAATAAGTGGCATGATGATTTGCATATTATAACAGAAATGCCTGTCAGAATAAATCAAAACCTTGGGCGCTTTTCTGGACCAATTACCCCTTGTTGATCTTGATAAAAATTGTTGCGCTCATGTTATTAATAAACAAAGTGATGCATAAAATGTCTTCTTTAGACAATTATTGGTGAGCTTATTCTTTGCTTTCAGCATCTAAAGCTTCTCTTCAGAGTGTGACGCTGTGTTTGTTTGTTAACTGTAGTAATGTGATGTGAATTGCAGCAGAAGCAGCAGCTGCTGGGTGATAAGATGGATCTGTCCTCGTATCTGCTGAAGCCGGTGCAGCGCATCAGTAAATACGGCCTGCTGCTGCAGGGCATGCTGAGCGAGTGTGAGAGCAGAGAACATGCTGGACACGAGCGGCTCCAGATACAGACTGCTCTGAACATCATCCAGTTCCAGCTTCGCCACGGAAACAACCTGCTGGCCATGGACGACATCCAGGACTGTGATGTGAGTCAAATATAAATATTAGATCTTTAAAAAATTCTGAAAAAAAGCAACAAACATGTCTTTGGCAACTAATTGCTATATAAATGTTTACATTTTAAAATGACTCATTTTGAAAGGTAACACTTTATTTCGATATGCACAGCAAAACACTGACTATCAGAAACTTACAAATATATGCCAACTTATTCTACTAACCCTAAACCTACCCTAACAGTCTAATAGTAATCATTTTTGGTTTATCCAAACTATTGCTTTTGGTAATTCTTGTAATATACAGTAATCTATGAACTACATAATGATCTGCTATAGTTGAGGTGAAATAAAAAAGACATATTGGATTAAACAGTATTAAACTTTAATATAAAAAAATAAATACATTTTGTCTTGGCTAAACTAAAATAAATTTGTTGAAGTAATTTTACATTTACTATTTTTTTAAGTTATTCATTTTTAAATATTAAACTAGTTTAAAATACAATTTATTAATAAAATAAATTGAGCTTTATAAATGACAGTTAAATAGAGATAACTAAAAATAGCAAAAAAACGGATAAAATTACTAAAACTAAAATAACAAAAAAAGTAGAATTATGTATGACAATTTTATAAAAACTGAATTACAATATTAAATATTACAGTATAATAGTATATTTATAACACTAACATGACACTGGGGTGAGAGAGAGATGAGGTTACAACATCTCAATTCTATTTCACTTCAAACCTGTAATTTAGAAAAGCATGTTTTGGCAAGCATCATTATTGCACACACTGAGGGGTAAGGGATTTGAGACGATGCATTAAACATCCTTGTGTATAAAACCGAGAAGAGGAGCACAATTCTTACCTGCTTGATGAAATACATTGAACTTACTGTACATTAAAGGATGGATCTAGAGAATAGAAAAACATCACAGATTTAAGGGTTGATCCTTTTGGCCAGTAAAACAAAAACACTCTAGCAACTGCATAGCAACTCCATAAAAATACCATAGTAGCACCCATATACAGGTGATCATGACAAGAATTTCTTCTCAAAATGTTGAGCACTGCTTGCTTCTAAAGCTATGATGTGTGTTGTTTTGCATAGCAAGGCAAAACATATTTGTCTGCAAATTAAATGCTGACTGAAATAGAGATATTTTTATAGAACAGGTTGGTCTGGCGTGAGATGTAGGTGAGTTTTGCCCACTTCACACACCGTCTGTAATTAAAAATGCATACTTCATGCATTTATTTTCAGACGGTTATAGCTTTAAAAAGAAGAGTGAAGTAAGCGGTACACTCCTTCCTCCTGCACATCAGTGACAGTCCAGTTACTGTACTCTTATGTAATGCTAACTCCGAAACCTTCAGACATGCTCTTCATCTTCACTGCAGTTCAGCATCACTCCTCAACTCTCATTGAAATTGATTTGTGTCTCAGGTAACAGCTCCGAGCAGCTCCCAGTCTCTCTGAGCATCAATCTCTGAGAGCTGATGATGTACTGTGCTTATCAGAAAAATGTTATACTCTACCAGTCAAAAGTTTGGAATAGTTAAAGTGCCCCTATTATGGGTTATGAACGGTTCATATTCAGTGATTTTTAGTTGCAATCATTTTTTTAAGATAACTTCTTTTATTGTATTTTTGATTAAATAAATGAAGGCTTTTCCTTCAAAAAACATGAAAAAAGAAATGTATTACAAACTTTTAACCAGTAGTATAGATATTGAAGGAATAAAAGTCTCTCGATACAAACATGATGATGTTTTGGTTGTTGTTAAAAGCAAAAGCAGTTGATTAATATAAAATCATCTGTCAAATGCATTAATGTGGTTTCGTTCGTGTGTGTGCAGGTGAATCTGAAGGAACAGGGTCAGCTGATCCGTCAGGACGAGTTCCTGCTGACCTTCAGGAAGAAGAAATGCTACCGTCACATCTTTCTCTTCCAAGATCTCATCCTCTTCAGCAAGACACGCAGAACCGATGTTGGGAATGACACGTACATCTACAAACAATCCTTCAAGGTAAACCACTGCACGATGCATCAGTGAAGCGCTCAAAACACAGACGGCTTTCACATTTGCTTTCTGTGCTCTCGCAGACTTCAGACATCGGTATGACCCATTCTTCCGGTGACAGTGGGTTGTGTTTTGAGATCTGGTTTCGAAGGAGGAAGACTCAGGACACATATGTCCTTCAGGCAGCGAGTCGAGAAGTGAAGGAGAACTGGACCAAAGACCTGGAGAGGATCCTGTGGGAACAAGCCGTCCACAACAGAGGTATAAACATCAATTAACATCAGTTATGATTATGGTTTGAATTAATTTCAGGAGCATTTAGAGCTAATCTAGTTTCTTGCTCTAGGTTTTATTTCAATTCAGGTTATTGCATTGCTTAAAAAAAATTATTCTGTCATCATTTACTCACCCTCAAGTTGTCCCAAACCTGTAAGAATTTCTAGTAACACTTAGACACTAAACACTATTCACTATTAATTAGTGGCTTATTAGCATGCATATTAATAGCGTATTTGCTGTTCATTGCTAAAAACTGTTAGTTAATAGTGAAAATGTGTTCCTTAACCAAATTTGCACACAAAAGAAGGTATTTTGAATAATGTTGCTAACCAAACAGTTAGTCAGTGGGGATCAGCCACTCTTTGGTTGCCAATATACGGTACTATACAATATACAAAATATGTTGAAACCAAGCGTTTTGAAACCGAATAAGTGATTAAACGATTAACCTGTGATTACATTTGATCTCTTATCTTCTGGGAATCAATTGGAAATGCAATCTTCTTCAAGTGCAAGTTCAAATTAAATCCCTAACTGACATTTGACTAGTAAAGCATGTCTGAATTTAATAGGTTTAATGTAAAGCTGTGATTTAATGCAATTATTGCTACAATCCACTCTTAATCTGAAATCAAAACCTTGAAAGCTCAGCACCTCACTCAGAATCAGTTATGTGAATGTACTTGAGTTTATGAAGCCTAAAGATCTCCTGAAACGTGATCTTGTATGTTGAGGAATGTGATAAGGAGTGAGAGATGAATCACAGAAGCTCACCTCCCATACGCAGCTGCATGTATTTATTCATCACTCTCACAGCCTTCACACATATTTCCCAAGAATACGCCTCCCATTGATATTGAACAGCTGTGCTTTCCCTTGCAATCAGTTGCATTGTTGTAGATGTGTGCATCAAGCATTACTTGTTTCCATTCGATTTCAACTTTTTATTTTTCAAAATTATTTTCTTTTAGGTCAAAAATCATTAGCATATTAAGATCAGGTTCCATATTATATATTCCAGATATTTTGCACATTTCCTACCATAAATGTATCAAATTTTTTTGGACTATTAATATGTATTGTTAAGAACTTTATTTAGACAACTTTAAAGGCAATTTTCTTTTTTTGCACCCTCCATTTTTTTTACAAATAGTTATATCTCAGCCACATATTCTCCTATCATTACTAGCTCATTTATTCAGATTTAAAAAAAATGTACCCTTACTTGTTTTGTGGTCACGGTTATTATTAATTAATTAAATTAACTGCAGTCTGTTTGTTTGCTGATCTTCACGCAGAGGTTCGTATGCAGGAGAGAGTGTTCATGGGAATCGGTCATAAACCCTTCATGGATATCCAGCCAAGTGAGATGGCCATCAACGACAGAGCCATCAACTGCTCTCCCACAGGACGAGGTGAAGTTCCTGTCAGGGTTAAAGGTTGGGTAGCCTGAGAGATGGATCTGATTTAACTCTGGATGATGTGGTACAGTAGGTGGGATTCCTGTCCTCCGGTTGAATTCTGTCGGCTCGGCCAGCTGTACGTCATCCTCTGGAAGCCATTCGACCTCCTTCTCTAGCTGGGGATCCCCGTCTCCTGTGGGTCATCTGATCGGTCCTAATGGAGATGTGGTCCGGTATGTCCACAGGACCTCAGGGAGCCTGGAGGAAGATGATTTAGAACAGGAGAGTGGAAACCAGAGTACACTAGGTGTGTCCTTCTTCACAGTGTTTTCTTGTACATGCAACAAATGCATGTCTAATTTAAAATTTGTGATCAATAAGTGCAACTTAAAATTTATCTTATTTCTTAATACATATTTCTGGTCTTATTTTGAATGTTTCATCAGTTCATGTTTTTCTAATTATAATAATTAGTTCTGATAATTTGATTTTTTAATTTTTTTATTTTATTATTTAGCTTCTCCACACTCCCAGAAAGTAAGAAAACTGTACTGGAAAACAAAAACAAAGATTTACTTGGAAATATGTCCAATTATTGATTATGGAACTAAAATGACCATATTTTATAATAAGAAAGTGTAAAATTGTGATTTTTTTTTTCTTTTACTTTGCTTTAAATTAAATGTAATGGTAGTTATATATACAGTACATACATTTAAATTAGTAATAATTAGTTAAATTATTACCTTATAAAAGGTTTTGTTTACATAGCATATTTGTGTGTGTGTGCTGCATGTATTTATGTGTGTGTGTATATATATAAAAACACATTTATGCATGTGTTTATTGAGGAAAAAAAGGAATGTTGATATATATATAATAAATGTTGTTCCAGGGTCAACAAATATGTTAACCCAGGAACAAAATCAGGACGTGCTGTGTGTGTGTTGATAATAGTATGTTTCAATGTGTTGTGTTTCAGTGGAGAGTTCGGTGTCCTCAGGAGAAAGTGTTAGTTGCTTTAGCAGTTCTGGTCACAGCTGCTCGTCTGTGATTGGTGGAGACTGTGAACACATGCAATCTGAGGCGCCTGTCATTGGTGTGAAAAAAGCGTGTGCCCACAACCACGAAAGCAGTGTGAAACCCACAAACCCATCAGGACAAAGCAGTGACCATTCCTGCACTACCGTACGGCATACAGATTTATCTCTTTAGAAATTTCAACATTGTGCATTTCCCTTTTTTAACACATTTAAGCTATTTTATAGTTATTTCTCAGTTCTGCATACATTTTAATTCATTTTAATTTAATTTAAGTCTTTGTTCTTTACAGGTTCAAGGGACGAGCATCGTAGGAAAGTCAACTGAAGTATAGCCCATCATGTATGTTTATACTGTAATAGCATCAAGCTTTTATGTTATCAGGCCCAACCTTTTTCCCTTTTAAACCTATCAATCCTGTGAAACTCTAAAATAAAGTTTATTTTATTTATTTATTTCAGTGTGAGTGTGTAACATTAGTTCATAGAACTAACTTTTAAATGTTATAAGCCTACAGAATCTTTTGTTTGTTTTTTATTTGTATTTCTCTTTCTACTTAGCCTTGTTGCACAGGTGATAAAACACAAGCAGATGTGTAAACTTTTAATAAAATTGCTTTGATAAAAGAAACAACTGAAGAATTGTCATCTGGTCTGCAAAAATAATTTAATTCTCAGTGGAATGATTTTAAATGAATTGCTTTATAAAAAGAATCAAACCTATTCTATTCTGTGAACTTTAAATGAATTGGAAATGGAAATGTTATTTATAAACCACAAGATATACAACAAAAGCATAAAAATGATTCACTAGCTTTCCCCATTATAGTAAATTCCCAATCATAGCAAACATATGAGAGTTGAATAACATCAGAAATGAGATTTCACTTACGGTTCTACATAGCATTGTTTGAGTGCTGTATAGCCCCTTGAAGGGTGTAGCACTAAACCACCTTTAGTGCTATTTAGTACCATTTGTTAGAGTTATGTTCGAAAAAGGGATGTTAGTCGGGCTACGCATTGCAAAACATCCTGTAAAAAAACACAACAGAAATGCTTTAGGACTGACTTCCTCTGTCTGTCTAGCCATGGATTTATCTTTAGATTTCATATAGTTTGTCATATTTACTGATGTTTGTGGTGGTGTTTGATTAACCAGAATGATGTCATTGATTGGAGTTTTTTAGTTAAAGCAGTTGACTAACAGCAGCAGCAAATAACAGGATGGAAAGTGGAGATGTGATAAAGGCTTATAAAATAATGACCAATTAATAACAAGGAAACATTCCAATTACAGACAGGAAAAACTGAAGACACACCTGAAAGACACTATTTTACCTTGTGAAATTATTATTAGGATTAGGAATATTGTAGCAGCACCCAGAGACATGACAAAACACATCCACTCAAATTAGCATAAATAAAGTTCACTTTGTACAAAATAGCGTTATTTAAAAACGCGAGGTCATATTCAGTGCAATGCAATGCAATGAAGGAGTGAGTTTTATGTGGGCGTGACGCTCTGATGACGCGCCGCTCCGGGCCATAAAGAGCCCTCGCACACACTGTGGCTGTCAGTGGCTGAACACACACCGCTGGATCACCTCGTCATTAAACATGGGTATGTGCATTTCACACTGGATCTGTCATTGCTTTCAAGATGCTATGCGTTGTGATTGTTTTAATGTTTATCCACATGATTCTCATTACCTGTGTTGCATTGCATCACGTTATAAAGAGTTTGATGGTGTAGCAGTAGCTCTTTTAGCAGTAACTTTTTGAATGTGTAACCTGATGTAATGCATATTAAATAATGCATTTGAAAAAAGCCAGGTCATTTGATTTTACTACATGAAGCCTGTTTTAGGTCACCTGATTTTTACACTATGTACACCTAGATTATTCATAGATATAAATGCATTAATTATGCCAAACTTTATTCATTCGTTTATTGTGTGTGCATTGGTTTTGTGCATAATGGATCAAATGCATGGGTTTACATCAATTACTGTAATTATTTACAGTCTTTATTAGGCACAAACCAGCAGTTTTATTAATTGTAGCTCTTCCTCTACACCTCTGTTGAATCTGAGACACTGTTACATTCATTTCATCATCTCTGGTCTATATGAAAGGCACACTGTGGTCAGTTACACAACAGTAAGTTGTTGTATGGCATGAGTGCCGGGTGTGTGTCATAAACTCAATATGTACTGTACTTTCCACGGCTGCATGTGAACGTTCTTTGAAAAGTCTCAGTTAATGAGTTTATGTATGACATGCAAACATTATGTCTACAGAGCTACAGCTGTTTACCATGTGCTCCACTAAAAATATTTACTAAGAGTCATAATGATCAAAATAGTACGCCGAAAATAGTGACCGGACCATAAATGGAAAATTACAGCAAAGAATTTCAAGAGGGAGGAGAATCAAAGACTCGTTATTTCTCTAAAAAGTTCCCCTCACTTGTTTGTTAATGTTTTATTGAGGCCGCTTCGATCATTGAAATGTGTGAGCAGATTGTTAGTGGCACTATACAGCTGCAGAATACCTGGGCTGGTTTACCCTGGCAGATGTCTGCTTTATACACATTCATATTAACAGCATCAGTCAGTCTGAAAGCTAAGCAGAGGTGTGTATGCCAGCGATCAGACACACACAAACACTTGGCATCTCTTTAGACCAGGATTACAGCCGGTAAAAGATTACGACAGTGAGTTTATTGATAGAAAACAGAGAACACCCCACTGGGCACATTCCCCATTAAACACACACACTTTCTGTCTGGTCTGAAACTAATTTTCTGACCGCAGGGATGTTAGTTTACGACACTCTACAGAGAGAAACTCAATCTGCATTCCCAAGAGTCTCTAGTAATTTGAAAGCCCATCCATCTCTCTACCTTTTCCATCTATTGTTCAAGCAAAACTTTTTATTAATATCACATAGATGTTTGACAAAGACCATTTCATTTCAGAATTTATGTCAAGATATCGCATCTCATTGCAACATTTTGCCCCACAAAACAGTTCAAGAAACAAACTATTTAATGACAGCCTGAAACCTTTTACTAATTTAATAGACTTAAAATGTTTAGTTTATTTAAACAAGAGCCGCATTTTGTGGTATTGTTTTTAAATATAGATCTAGAGAAGGATAGGCAATGCGTTCTCAAATAAAACAAAAGCTCTAAAAACAAATGTGCAATTTGTTTTTAGTTCTGTGCAGTACCATATCATATAATGGCATATATTATGTGCAGTAGTTGGACAATGTGCAATAGGTTTCAAATTTTTCTTGCCTTTTTTCTTCTTTCTGTATATTTTATTTATATCTATAAATAGTCCCTGTAAGCATTCTCTGGCAAAAGAAATTAAGTTCTATCTATCTTATCATAATAAAATGTTATTTATTTTATTTTTATTATATTAATAATTTCTTATACATATTTGAATATATATATATATATATATATATATATATATATTTTTTTTTTAAATAATGAAATACAACACCAATTAGGACAACTTAAGAAGCATATGGAAAGGATGAATTAAGAGAAACTCTATATGTTGAGATGATTTAGAACTTTAGTGTCAGTGGTCAATCAGTGACAGACACATCTCAGCGAAGTGCCCTTGAAGACGGCATCTGTTACACATAAACCACATGCTTCACATGTGCAATGCATTCTTGACATCATATCTCCTTACCAGACGCTCCTAGAAACAATTGAGCATCTCAACATTGACAGACCTGATCACACTTGATGTCATTGTAATGCAATAGTGATTCCCTTGATCGGTGTGTTGGGAACTTAAAAACACTTTGGACCGCAGGTTTCTTAGCTTCCAGATTTACAGAATCATAGCTTTTTATTGCTTTTTTTAATTGTGTACTCATAAACCGACTGTAACCAAACACTTATTGTGCTTTTTCTTTAAAACACGGTGGGGAAGTGAAATTCCTTTCTTCCAGGCCGTTAAGAGTGACTGCATCCAAACCTCACCTCAAGGAAATATCCTGAAAGTAAACAGAGCACATGGGGAATGTATACTCTTGTGCTATGAATGGCATGCTCATAAATGATGGTCAACAGAAGGTCACACTTAGTCTAAACTGCCTAAATTAGAAGAACCTTGGAGTGCTTTGCTTAATTGCAGTTTAAGATATGAATATATATATATATTTATTATATTTAAGTCTTCAGCCGCTAGTATTTTCAGCAACAAAAAATGTTTTTTTAGTGGGTTATTTCTACCTTTTGCGGTAGCGTGTCAGATAAAAATCAGTTTATATTTCCAAACATTATTTTTGTCATTAGTTGTAATAATGCAGTGAGATTATTGTGTGACAACAGCTAGTGCTCCACACAGAGATCTGATCTGATCATCAACAGTCTGTCTGGAATCACATGAAGTAACAGAGCAGAAGACTTTTGCACAATACTGTGTATATATATCTATATATATAACTGCAATTAAGCGAGGCACTCCAAGGCTCTTCTTAGGTAATTTAGACCAAGTGTGACCTCCTGTTGACCATCATTTATGAGCATGCCATTCATAGCACAAGAGGCGGGACATATTTGTACCTAAAGGGTCCATTTTGGTACCTTAAAGGTATTACTACTTAAAGTGTAAATATTTAAACCTAACCTTTTCAAAAAGGTACCACCCCAGTGAAAGATTTTTTACCTTTTATTTCTGAGAGTGTAGGACGATTTTTACTTCTATTCATTGATTGGTGGTGACGTGTGTCACTATATAGTTACAAAACCTAAACATAAGGCTACTAACAAAATGACATTAAATGTACTCATTCAAAAAGTAATTTGATTGCTTCCTGAATGAACCAGTGTTTATGACTGAACTGGTTGAATGAATAATCCAGTGGCTCAGGTTTTTGTTAATATTGACACGTGCTGTGTCATTTATCCTGTACTCACTCAGCTCTGGACATCGGCACCTGGGATCTGGCGTGTCAGCTCAATAACCCAGATCACCACACGGATCTGAACGGCACGGATCGGCTGATTGTACGGAGAGGACAGGCCTTCACCATCACCCTCTACCTGAACTCTGGCTCTTACCAGCCCGGATACAGCCAGCTGCACATCACTGCAGAGACCGGTAATGCACACAGATTTTTACCTCTGTACACTTATTTGCGTGCCTTACTGCATGTTTCGTTGCAGCTTCAAAAAGAATTAAAATATCCGGTGACCGTCGCTCTACACCAAATCCAACCCTAAACCTACCCGATAGTGTTAATAGTGCAAATACAAAACTGATATAAAAACAGATTTGTTGATGCAACCATGTCATTTCAACGTCCTTTTACACAGATTCTGTTGAAGCGTAGTTACACACATAGTTTCATACAACCTACCGTCTATGAAAACACATAGATATGAAGCTGGATATGTGTGATGATAACAAAAGTGTCTGTTTTCAAATATCCCAGCATATTAATATTGTGTACTGCCTCTAGTGTTCATTTCTTTTAAAAACAGCAGTGTTGTTGGTACGTATTTTATGTCTCCCTAAAAAAGTGCACCAAGGTAGGTTTATGCCATGAGACCAGGTAGATTATTTCATACCACAGGTTACAGAAAACATTTTGAAAATGTTGAATAATGTTCTGACAAGTTACTTACTACATCACAGTAACATACTAGAACATTCATTCACTGTTATGATGGAGTAAAACTACATATCTTTGTCAGCTAGGATGTTCTTCTGAATGAATGAGTCTTAAAGATGTTTTTAAAACATTTAAATTAATCAAATGTGCACACTCAGATAGCAGGAATTCCCCTTACAATATTATGCCAGCAATTCCAGAAGCTCTCTATTGTTCCTAAATTTCCAAAAGGGGATCAGGTTTATTCTTTTTAAGCAATATGAAAGGAAAGAAACATAATACTCAACAAGTGCAGCTGAGGATGAAGGTTAACACTACAGAGGGAACGTCGGGGCTCGTGTTGTGTTACAGATTGTGTCATGTGTTGGAGCTGGAGCAAGAGATAGCGTAAAGACATTAGTGAACACAAAGGGAGGCAGCAGTGAGTAAACGCTGGCGTTCAGACAGGAAAGACTCTGCTCAGACTCTGATAACTCTTGATGTCAAGAAAACAAGACCCTTTGGCATGTTTAACGGAATCTGTGACGAGATATCGCACATTAACTCGTTAGAAATGATCAAAGAGTCAAATACAAACCTTTGGTTTTGGTGAAAGTTCAGAAGACTCCTCAGTGTCTCTCTTTGTCTTTCTTAGTGGCCAAGCACAACACACCTTCTTTATCAAGAGAATAACACACTACTAGAATAAGATCTTTAGGAAGTTTAATAAGCACAAACATGTCTTGCAGAAAGTCAAACTTTCAAATTTATGTCACTGAAGTGGAAACTGATGCACTTTTTTTCTTTCCACATTTTTTGGGATGTTGCATTAAAAAAAATCAACAATAACAACAAAAGACACCCAGACAAACTAAAACTAAACTAAACTAAACTAAAACATGATTCAGAAGTTTTGTGTTTGTTGTACTGACATGAATTGTGATCTCTTCTGTGTTAGTCACACAAGCGCTCTGGAGCGAGTTCACAGAAAGTGCTTTTTTGGAAAACGTCCAGGTCTGAGCACATGGAACTTAAGTGTGTGTGTCCAGTGGCCTGACCCCATTGACGCGGGGTCAATGAGAGCTCACATTCCCAGAGACTGGTGCAGCTGCAGACACATTCCTGGCCGCTGTTTAGGACTGAAGCAGAGGGGGATTTCAGTGCGAATATGGAGACATATTCTCCTTCAAACTGCTGATCGTATCTGTGTTAAAGTCCAGAACAATGTGAACTTTGTGACACCCTGAGGGGCCTAATTACTGAACTAAGATGAAACAATGCATTCCTACAGAACCCTTTACACCCAATGGTCCTCCAACAAAGCAACATTTTTTTGAACCAGCAACGCTGCGTTTCAGAAGATTCACCATAAAATAGCTGATTTTTGGATAACTTTATTCAACTGAGCTTGTTGTCAGTGCATTGTGAGGTTGCAGTATCCATGAATCTTATCTTACTTTACTTTAGAGCAAATGTACCTGTCCTTACTGATTTAAAAAAAAAAAAAGTATATTATTCTTACTAAATCTTTCTAATATGCTGACTTGCTGCTCAAGACACATTTCTGGTTATTATCACATTTTCTTTGTGGAGTGTATATATATATATATATATATACACACACAAACTGTTTTATTAACATTATAAATGACTTAACTGTCATTTTTGGTCAATTTAATGCATCCTTGCTGAATAAAACTACACAGCTTTACTCTTCTAAACATGTATTTAAATGGGAAAAATACATGAAAAAGGAAATCATGTATACCTTCTCTGATCATTTTCTAAGTGGTCCATGCACAATATTTAATGATACTTTATGTCCAAATAATCGCATTTGAAACTATGCAAACATCAGAAAAGCACAGCTTGCTCTTAATAAAGTCCAGTTTGGTATAGGTTGTTTGTGCTGATGTAGTTGTGATGCTCTGGCAGGCCCTCAGCCGGAGGAGCAGTATGGCACCAGGGCTGTGTTTGGTCTCAGGAATGAGATTGACGACACGTGCTGGAGCGCTGCGGTGAGGAGTCCGCCTGGAGACACCGTGTGTCTGTCTGTGTGCCCCGCTCCTGACGCTCCCATCGGCCGGTACGTCCTGACTCTAGACGGACACATCCAGTTTGACTTCATTCTGCTCTTCAATCCCTGGTGCCCAAGTGAGTGAAAACAGATGCGTTTGGGTGTTCCTCTCGCACACGCCTAAAGGTTATAGACCCAGATATCCTGTTCTTTATGACAAAGACAGATGAGTAAGATCTCTGCGTACTCAACCCGTGATCTGATTTACAGGAGATGTGGTCTACATGGACAGCGAGGAGAAACTAGCCGAGTACGTTCTGGCCCAGGATGGCATCATCTTCAGGGGCGATGCCGAATACCCAGTCCCTTTGGCTTGGTATTTTGGACAGGTACTAACAAACAAACACAGGGTTACAGGATGTTCATGATCTAGCTTTGCTCGATATGCTGAGCTCACCTCCTAAAAACACAAATAAGCGAACTGTGCTCAAAAGACACGTGACCGCAGAGACACGAAGGAAGGTAAATAACATGAACAAGAAATAGCTGGTGAAAAACATGCCACAAAACTCCTGACAAGAACACATCAAATCAGTGTTATTTTAGTGTCATTACTCTACTATTAGTATTTATTAATATGTTGAATTCGTTAGTCTATTCTGTGAAGAGTGTTAATTTTAATTTAAGTAATAGTAATAGTTTAAGTTCAGATTTTAATTGAGAAATCTTGTCTTAGCAACTAACTGAAATAAGTTTAAAAATAAGGAAATATATATATATATATATATATATATATATAATTATTCATTTTTATTTTTATATTTTCATTTCAATTTTAGTTAAAGTTTTTTAATTAAAAAAATATGTCGATTGTATTAATTTTTATAAAATTTTTTAGTACTTTAACTAAAATGAAATAAAAACAATTACTTTAATACTTTAAAACTAACTAAAATAAAATAAGTTTATTAGAACTCACACAATATAATAATAATAATTTTTTTTATAATTTAACTTTACATTAAATTTAATAATATTTTCTCTTTTATTTTGTTTCTGTTGATATTTCAATTCACATACATGTTTTTGATTTTGTAATGTTATCACTCCTATAATGAAAAGCTTGAAAAAAATAAAGCTCGTTGTTGTATGACTAAGATTTTTTGCATTGTAAATATGAGTTTATATTGTGATCTTTCATATTCTGAGCACAGTTTGAGTCACTGCAGAAATCTTTACTGATGCAAAACATCCTAGAGGCCAGGAGTTTCAGAAACGTTTCATGTGTTCTCCATTTAATGTAATTGCTTCCCAGATGTTCCATTCCTGCAGGCATTTTGAGGAAAAATACGTTTTGTGAATGTTGAGTACAGATTGTAAAGTGCATGATATGCTCTCCGTTGAATCTGGTGTTTGACCTGCAGTTTGAGGAGGGCATACTGGATGCTTGTTTGAGAATCCTGGACATGAACCCTAAACACAAAAGGAACCCTGGGAAGGACTGTTCTGGACGCAGAAATGTCATTTATGTCACAAGAGTGCTGAGTGCTATGGTCTGTACTCTAATACATACACACACACACACACACAAAAGAAAGTAATTTGGAACATTGCTTAATTCAGCAGAGACGCATTAACTTGATTAACTTGAGATATTTATAATGTTACAAAGGATATATTGCTCGGCAGATCAACAGCAATGACCGGGACTCCGGCGTGCTGGAGGGCTGCTGGAAGGACTCGTTTGAAGGCGGCGTGAGCCCCATGTCCTGGAGAGGAAGTGTTCAGATCCTGAAGACGTGGAACACCACTTCCTGTCTACCAGTGCGCTACGGCCAGTGCTGGGTCTTCGCAGCCGTTGCCTGTTCAGGTATTAAACAAACACAAAGCACAAAGCATATATATATAGATATATATTTAGAGGGAACCAAAAATAAATATTCTGTAATCAGTTACTCACTTTCATGTTGTTCCAAAGCTGCAAGACTATTTTTCATCTATGGAACACGAATGAACATATTTTTGATGATTTCGGAGAGCTTCGGAGAGCCTTCCTGATCAACCTCCGAAAGCGTAGTAAGGGTATCGTTAAAATAATCCATGTGGTTCAACCATAACTTGACGAAGCTGTGAGAATACTTTTTGCGCACAAACAAAACTAAACACCAGGGTGACACGGAGGAGATGGTCATTTTGTTGTTTTTGCTCACAAAAAGTATTGTCACATGGATAATTTGAACAATGTCCTCGCTATGTTTCTGGACCTTGATTGTGTTAGGACCCTTGCTGTCCATGGAGGGTCGGGGAGCTCTTGGAATTCATCAAAAATATCTAAATGAGTTTTCTGAAGATGAACGAAGGTCTTCCGGCTTGGGAACGATATGAAGATGATGAGTAATTAATAATAGAATTTTCAATTTTAGGTGAACTATCTCTTTAATTCTTTTGCAGTTCAGGGTTTTTTTTCTGCTCAGCAAGGCTAAGTTTAATCGATAAAAAAACGTATCTTAGTATTTCTTAGGATTATGAAATCCTATTATAATTTAAACAATTAGAATGTTTTCTGTGTGAATATACTGTAAAATGTAATTAATTCTTCTGACCAAAGATTTATTTTCATCAGCATTAATCCAGCTTTCAATGTTACAGGATTCTTCAGAAATCATTTTAATATACTGATTTACTGCTGAAGAAATATTTCTGATTGTTAAAAAACACTGTGCTGCTTCTTCACTGTACTCTTGCTTTTGATCAATTTAATGCATCCTTGCTGAATAAAAAAAAAAAAAAAAAGAAATGGTAGTGAGCACAAACCGTAGAAAGGTGGTTTCTGCAGCGTGTGGTCATTCTTGTTACTTTTGTATCACGGTTCAGTTGTTTTGTGTCACTGAGCAGTCAGGTGAAGCAGGTTCTTGTGTTTGTCCTCAGTGTCTCGCGCTCTGGGCATCCCATGCAGGGTGATTACAAACTACTATTCTGCCCATGACACCAACAGCAACCTTGTGATCGAGCGCTATCTGAACGAGAAAGGTGAAACAGACAGCAGCACCAGAGATATGATATGGTATGAAGAACCACGTCCAAACATGTTTTAAAGTGCACAATTAATCAAATTTCTAATCGCAATTACAATTATGGATGCCATAATTACACAATCGATCAAAGCGGCAATTTATCAGTGAAAATCCACTTCTGTTATTCTGTGCGCTTAAGATGTGTTATTTTCTGTCTAAATGGAAGGGTTTTTGCACAGTGTTAATTTTAGTTTTAGTTTAGCAATATAATACTATATGCATATTTGAACTTTTTTATTTCAGGAAGAAAACTATCCGATGTATAGTTCATATTTACAGTAAGTCTTAATATTAAAAAGCTTATATTCGTCTAAAAATACGGCATGCAGTTGCTTCACGCAATGGTATAAACATCATTTAATAAAAATGTTGTAATTAATAATCACAGTTACAATTTCAAGGGGATAATCGACAATTATGATTTTTGTCAATCATCAAAATTTTTTCTTATAATTAATAGTAAATAATCTTTTGCCTGTTTTGCTCAACGATTTACAGTAACTTTATACACGGGGTACTTTCAGATTTAAAGCTTTGCAGGATGTTTTCATTCACCTCGAGCTGTATTACGCGCTGTGAATGTCATTTATCAACCAAAAAAAGCACATATTTGGACTCGTACAGTATTGAAATGACATTGACGAGTGCTTTTCTGCTGTAGGAACTACCACTGCTGGGTGGAGAGCTGGATGAAGCGAGCTGATCTTCCTCCAGGTTTTGACGGCTGGCAGGCGAGTGACCCTACGCCACAGGAGAAGAGTGAAGGTGTGCTCTTTCTGACATACAGCCAATCAAACAGCCTAAACTTAAAGGGATAGTTCATCCAAAAATGAAATTTCTGCAGTTTTTAGTATCATTTAAATAGTGTTTATATATGTTTTTATTAAAATTTTAAATCATGTTTATTTAGAAATGTTTCATTTATATTTTCAGTTAACGTACATTCTGTCGTTTGTTTGTTTGTGTTTAGTTGTTTTAGCACATCGAGTTAAACTAAATTAAAATGATAAATGTTGCCTAAAAGTTTTAAAAACATTATAAAAATAGTTTTAATGTTTTAGTTCACTATAATAACTTTTTATTAGTAATTCTGTATTTTAAGTAGAAATGTAAAAAATGTTTTAAATCAAGACTTCAAACTTACTTGAGAAGCCAATTACTGAAGATATAAATGTGTTTTCTAAAACAATCTAAATTTAAGAGAGTTTATGCTTAAAACAAGAAGAAAATATTTGCCAAAACAGTTCAGAGGGAAAATCAATGAATCAGCAATGAAGGCAAATGAGCCGAATAACTTAATTTAAGTCTTGTGAAAAGATACAGTTGCTTTGTATGATATATTAACCCATGCTGTGTGTTCAGGTGTGTTCTGCTGCGGGCCGGTTCCTGTGCGGGCGATAAAAGAGGGCGAGCTCACCTGTAAATACGACGCTCCGTTTGTGTTCGCGGAGGTGAATGCAGACTTAGTGTACACCCTGAAATACAACGATGGGAGCACAAGGAAGATTGTGAATGACCAAAAAGTAGGGCAGAAGATCAGCACCAAGAGCGTAGGCCGAGATGAGAGAGAAGACGTCACACACCTGTACAAATATCCTGAAGGTACGAGCACTCCGACAAGTGCACTTCTTTCTTGAGGTTGATTTTGAGGTTGATTTAGCGATGACCTCTTGCAGGTTCTGCGGAGGAGAGGCAGGTTTTTGAGAAAGCAAACCACCAGAACAAGTTGCTTCAGCAGAGAGGCAGCCCTGGGCTGAAGATCACCATCAAGCTGTCGGCGGGCGTCAGGAAGGGCTGTGACTTCGACGTGTTTGCTATAGTGAGCAACAACACAGAGGAGAATAAGAAGTGCCGTCTGGTGTTTGCGTCACGCGCTGTGTCGTATAACGGCGCCGTCGGCCGCGAGTGCGGGTTTAAAGACCTGCTGAATGTGGAACTGGCTCCTGGAGGAGGTGAGAGTCCTGGGCTTTCATCAATCACTGATCTGTGTGTTCATTCTGTGCACAGATATTTGATAACTCAACCGTACTTCAACCACAGTATGTAAAACAAGACTGCATGCTAGCAATGCATTGGCCAAGCATTCACATAGACATTTGCATGTGCATGAAGTGTGTTTTTAGCCTTAGTCATTCCAGTGCATGGCATTGAGACCAAATGCCTATTTTTAGGGTTATGTTAAAAAGAAAATGATCAAATTGAGTGTGATGCAAAAAGATTTTTTAAAATGCTCATTTAAAAGAAAAATGTTTTGCATCTTAAAGTCTTCATATATAAAATTGTGTATATGCTTTAATATTATTTTTAGTTGAAACAATAACTAATAAATGTATTATTAAAATGTATTCATATTTTATATATAGCTCACATATACCATTTAATATTATTTATTAATAATTTATAGTTATAATAATATTTGATTAAATAATAAATAATATTGATTAAATTTTTTTATTATTATTACTATTATTATTAACAATGAATATATTTGATAATTATACATGCAACATTACTGATACTCAGTTTACATTTAATGTTATTTAATATTTTATAATTGTGTAGATGCTTTGTGCTACTGCAAGCATATACTATAGTGTGCATCCTCACTGTGTTGTGTTTGTTTCAGAGAGGAAGGTTCCTCTGAAGCTGAACTACAGTAAATACTGTAATAATCTAACAGAGGACAATCTCATCCGTCTGGGAGCTCTGCTGATTGACTACAGCACAAAGGAAGCCGTCATGACCATGCGTGACATCGTGCTGGAGGACCCCGAGATCAAAATCAGGGTATGAGCTCATTCACTTTCACCGTGATCTGAAGTGGACGTGACAGCCCTGTCAGATGCAGGCTGATGTGTGTGTCGTTCCAGATTCTGGGAGAACCCAAAGAGAAGCGTAAGCTGGCGGCGGAGCTCACCCTACAGAACCCGCTGCCAGAGCCTTTACAGGGCTGCTGCTTCACCATCGAGGGCGCAAATCTCACCGGCGGCAACTGTATCACAGAGAAGTAAGAACTCTCAAACTGGGATTATTATATCGATTTTTATATGTTTGGGAAACACATCCCACAGCACAATAACCTGAGGCCAACTTCATTACTCATTATTAGCCGTAGCCGGCGACACTAAACAGAACACAGACCGGAAGTTAACTTAGGTCCAGGCGCGCGCCATAATACCCATGAAATAAACATAAGCTACAATTAAGAATAGATTCATGGATGTGCATCAAGAAAGTCTATTATCATCACACTCTTTCTCTAATACTGACTGCACACAAAAACAATAAGGATACTGTTCTAAGTTTCTGTTAGCTTATATTTGAATAAACACTATTCAGACAAGCAATATGAAAAGAATCAAATCTGTGTGATGTCTAACGGGTAAATATTTATCCGTCTCAGACTGGAGTCAGCCATCGAACCTGGGCAGGAGGCCAAAGTCAAAATCTACTTCACTCCCACTCAGTCCGGCCTGCGCAAACTCGTGGTGGATTTTGACAGCGACAAGCTGGGCCACGTTAGAGGATACAAGAACGTTATCATCGGGAAATGAGAGAATGGAATGCCAATCGTCTATTTTTTTACATTTACTTGCCAGTATGCAGAGTATCATGTTATCTTTCATACAGTATATGAATGTGAAAAGCCAAGCTGTGCTTCTGCAGCAGTGCGTACTGTATGTTTTCCATCGCAATAGGTTGTGCAATCTGCAATAAGAAATGTCAAGACATCTTCGCAATTTTATATCTCTGCAATGTTAGAATTTGTTAAAACTTGCACATTCCTGGAGCCACATTGCACTGTGGGAAATATCATACTGTAAAAACACAAGACTAAAAAGGATGCACGGAAGAAGCGTTAGAAAAGAGTATTTTATATGCAATTTTTTATGTTTTTGCTTCATATATCTTTCTATTCAGCTGTGACTTTTTCATTAAATCAATTATGCTATAATCTTGAATAAAGTGTTCATTTTAAAAAGCTCACATCAGGAAGAATCAAATTTGAATGATTGATATTTTAAGTGAAAATTGTAATAAAAAAAAAAGCAGCAATATCGACTCTCGAAAAGCAAAATGCCCACATTAAACATGAAAATGTGTAATAATGAACAAGTGCCCTTTATTTTAGATGCAAAAACCCCATGAATAACATCCACAGTATTAGTTCTCGCATTTAATTTCCCAATATTGTTTGATTTACTTCAAATGATGTCCAAAATCCTGTTACCTACATAAACATAGCAGACTAAGCACATGACTATTCATTTGCCAAGACAGGAAGTACACAGGCAGTGAACAGGAAGCAGTTACTGTTGCTAGAGCACAACTGTAAACATTTACAGTATTATAATCAAATCAGACACTTGGCATCATTTTCTGGCTACATTTACTGATATTTCATAACGGGTGATGAATGAACTCATACATTTACAATGAATCCTTTCTGTATTTCCTCGTGTAAACATGGCACCGCAGATAGATGAGAGTCATCTTGTCATGTGGGTTTATTTTACAATTAAATCTTAAAATGGATGAAGCTCATCTGTATGTGTAACTGTATGTGTGAGTGGGATTTAGACAGGAGATATTCACTCAAGTGAAAACACTGACGATAAAGTTTGTCTTAAATCAGTCCTCAGACAGGACAGATTTCCTCTCTGTCACACCCTAAACATTCACCACGTCATAGTCTTTCCTCCTGGCTGCTTGGATCTCCTCAATCACAGCTGAAATGACATTGTTCCTCTCAGACGTTATTAGACATAGTTCACTAGACTTGTAATGTCTCTAAACACCTTTCAAACATCTACTGTGTCTACATCTACATATCAAGCTCCTAAAAGGCCAAAGTCCTGCTACAGCTCTAATTAAAAACACCTGAACCAGCTAATCAATGTCTTCAGTATTGCTTGAAAAATAAAGGTAGGTGGCAGATATTTGTATGAGCCCTGCATGATATGCAGACCTTAAAGGTCCAACTGGAATGACTGGAAAATTAATACATATTCATGGTGTTTTCTCTGTCAGTCTGCGAAGCTCAATGCACCAGTAAATCTGGGATGTTGATACTGCTCATTAACATCCTTTGTATTAACTGAACATGATTTTTAGAATTATTTTAGAGATTATAGCTGTATCCTGAGGGTGGCAGTGTTACATCATTCACATGTTCAAAGAAGACTAACGTGACAGACTAAACATAAAATACACAAACATCACAAATATGCAACATATTTTTAAGAACTAAACAATAAATCAAGGTATGAGAACCTTGACCATTCCATGTAGAACATGCACAATTATTTTAATAGGTTAAGACTTTTTTTTTTTTAATTGAAACAAGTGACAATATCTTCAGAAATTCAATAAAGTTACATAACTGAAACATTCGCTTCCATACAGAACATTAAAGCAGAACAAAGCAGATATACAGAAGATGCATCATTAAAATCACTCTAACGCAGAACATCTGTTCAACATTAATGGAAAAGCCCATTTAGAAATGTAGCTCTATTTTAAAGTCTTATAAAACACACACACACTAGCCGTTTACCATCTTGTGTACAGCACAGTTTTTGATAAAAGCTAAACAAATGAAAATCACTACACATACATAAAATGTGTAGAAGAAAACAGACCAGTAAACATCACCAAAATAAACAATATCTTACATTCAGTCCTTGCCTGTCCTTCCTTTCTAATGAATAAATTAACATTTCACTCTCCGCCCGCAGCTAAATGCACCCTCTTCATTACTTCTCAGTCAATAATAATCACCTCTCGTTTCTGCTGCTGTTTTATTCATTCATTTCTTCTCCTCTCCTTCGGTGACCCCATGACCAGAAGAATCAAGAGAGGTGTAACCAACACAAGGAAAACTAAAGTTTTGCTGAGTGCTTAGTGTTTATAAGACGACAAACCGACTGAAATGGTTCCAAAATAGGTAAAAAAAGATTTTAAGTAGTTTGAATGAATTATGTCTTTACATCTCTGCATCGCTGGTTCCTTTTTATAGCACAAATCAGAACCATTTCAGTTTGCAGTTAAACTGATGTTAAGAATAATTAGCTTGTGTCAGGATACGGTTCGTAACTTCAGGGCTGTTCTAGTTTTATCGAGACGTCTCTCTTCTGCACAGCAGGACTGTCACTCGGTCTTCAGATCTCTGCTCTCTGATTGGTGTTTTTTTCCCGTTCTTGTCTTGGTCTCCTCATGGAGCTGATGATGATCCTCTTCGTCTTGCTGTGTCGTCTTGCTCTGCTCTTCTTCTCTCTTATGATGGCTCTTCTGATGATCTTCAGGACCTTCGCTCTGCTCTGATGTCTTCTTCTTCTCCTCATCTGCGTTGTGGACAGGACTCTGGTGCTCCTGCTGGAGGTCTGGATGTACCTGCAGATACGCCTGGACTCTGTGCCGCTGGACTCGGCTTTCACTGAAGTCAATGACTCGACACTCGTAGGTCCCCTCGTCTGATGGTCTGATGCTGGACAGGCGAAGCTTATGGGAGATGTTGCTTCCAACCACTTTTACCACCTTAAAACAAACACAAAATATGATTATTACACAAGAACATTGAAGTAACAAAGCCAGCCTTCATTAGCTCTGAAGCTAATCACATTTGGGAATTAGGAGAACCAATCATGTTCATGTGCATCGATTAAAAAAAGTCCATCTACAGAAGAAGCATGTTTGGGGCAACACTTTCTCACAGATTCTCTCACAAAAAATACAATTAGTGCTGTCAAACGATTGATTTTGATTAATAAAAGTTGAATTCACATATTTAAAAAATTCATAATGTGACAGTGACAGCTTTACCTTTATTTCTGAGAGAGTATGTATATAAATGAGCATACAGACACATGAAATACCCTCATGGTCTATATTTTGTAATTACTCGCAGTTTTCTTAGTTCTTGTCACATGAATAATGATTAAAGAGATGATTAAATTGCGGTACAATTAAAAGGATAAGCTTAAGTGACTAATTGGAACAAGAAAATAGCACAAACAAGTCTTAGTTCGATCAGAATGTGCCGATGTGAATTTGCTAAGAGAGGTGAAGTGTCACAGTATATGTCAGAAGAAGCAAAATATAATAAAATCACAATATAACGCACATGTAAACCTGATCATTAAATGCTTTTATTTAGTCAAAATGCAAAACTCACACTTATTTTAGTTGCTCCCTGTGGTGTGTTTTCCTGTGAAACCACCTGTAGACACACATCTTAAATGAAAATTAAGTGTTAAACTGTATATATGCATTTATACACGGGTTCATATATATATATACACACACAATTTTCATAATGTTGGCTCTGTATGCCACCAGAATAGCATTAAAATGAAACAATAAAGATGAAAAAGTGCAGACTTTTAGCTTTAATCTAAGGGGTTGAACAAAAATATAACATAAGTTTAGAATCACAACCATTTTCATACACATTACCACCATTTTCAAATGTACAGTAATTGGGCAAATAAATATAATCATATGTATAATGTTAGGCTCTTCTCTTTTGTGTTCGTGGCTCTTTCTGCCTTCAGTTTCGTCCTCATCGAGTGAAATGCATGTTCAATCAGGTTGAGATCAGGAGATTGATTCGGCCATTGCATAATATTCCACTTTTTTACCTTCAAAAACTTCTTTTGCTGTATGTTTTGGGTCATTGTTGATGTGTACTATGCTTTTGCCTCCTTAACTGATGTAGAAAAAAAGAAGGAATAGCCCATATCTGTCCATAAAGTCAATTGTTTAATTTCTTTATGGTCCCTTGAAAAATTTCTTCCAATTTTTCCTCAAAGTAAAGCTTAGAGTGTGCACTTTAAGCCCATATTCATTATATAACTGTAACATGAATATGTTTTGACAACAGCTAAAATATATACACATCCAAATATATATTGACCAAACTGCATATATATATATATATATATATAAATAAAATAAGGTCACGTAAAAACATCTGAACAAATAAAAAGAAGCTTTCCTGATTGGTTGTCCATGCTGGCTGCTCCGCCCAGTCTCTGCTGTGTCTGGTGTACCACCACTGGATCTCCAAGGAGACGGAGGAGGAACTAGCGCCTCTGAAGGAGCAGGCCATCTCCACATCATCTCCAGCCTGAGAGACCATGTCCTGAGGAACCTCTGTGAAAAGAGCTGAAGAGAAAGAGAGGTTTTAAAAACTACACCCAATACTAAATGCATTTTACTGAGCATTACTCATCCTGCATCTCTTCACACAGATACTTTCAGTCTTGTGTGTGTGTTTGTGTGTGTGTTTAAAGGTCTGCCAGTCTGAACAAATTAATTGCTAAAGGACTGGAGATAATTAAGCAGACACATCTGAGGACAAACAATATAATTAATTCATTGGTATAAAACTACACACAGTCTGTGTTTCTGCTGCATGTCTAAAGGGACTAAAATGTTTTCCTAAACTGCTTCTGCAAACTAATGTTGTTCATGTCTTCATTCATTTCTGATATTTATTTCTCTCTAAAATATTGTGCAAGGAACCACATGAAAACAAGTGCTTATAACAGTAATGCACTCTTGTAATCATAATTCAGGTGAAAATGAATAAAAGTTGTTGGTGTTTTGCTAGCTTGAGTTAACCTAGGTAAAGAAAAATAACATTACAAAAAATGATGAAGGAATAACTGTAAATGCTACAATGTAATAATGTTAGCATTCTGAAACCTAAAAACACCTGTTTTAACTTTTTTTGTGCGTTAGTCTTGTATTTTTTATTTATTTAAAAAAGTCTAAAAACAGCTTCACATTTAAATGATTTTGTGTTTAATCATATGATAATATTAAATATACTATTTGTGTAACATTTGTGATTAAGTTAGAATTTTGTGAAGAAAAAAAATGAAAAGGTATATACACAGACAGTCTGTTTGCACAATAAAAAAATGACAACATTTATTGTCTGTTCAATGTTTATTGTCGGATTTTATTTGTCCCACCCTCCTGAGGCTCAATGCTTACTTGGGTTGACAGATTGAAGACACGAGACAGAAATGAGCACAACTGATAACAGAAGCCTTACACTGTAAGATGATTAAGAGATGTGATCCATGACTGCAACGTGTTGTGTTTTCCACCATCTGGCAACCCGGGTGTCGAAATACTGGGTGGAGTCACACAGACCAAAACAAAAACATCCCCACTCAGAACAGAATTTTGCATGTTAAATAATATCTGCTTAATTACAGCACAAGACAACTTTTTTTCCAAGTAATCCTATTTCAAATGTTTGTTTTTTTTAAAAAAACATTTTTCACATTTTTACATTATGGTTTCGGCATCTTCTTTGGAAAGGTTTTGCAGTAAACATTAAAAATATCTAATGGGAAAAAATAATCTAGGCCTAATATATTTGCTTGGGCATCAAAGAACTTTGAAGAGCTTTGAAGATGATCTGATAATGCATCGAAGGGATATAAAACTGCATTGTGGTCAACAAACCACAAATTACCACATTTATGGTATTTATGATAAGCATGGTCAGTATTTGAAGCCATGCAGCAAGCACTAGTACAAAAACACACAAACACAGCACTCTTCAGATGAAAATCACATCCAGTAAACAAAAGTCATGCTTAATCTGCATAAACACAACAGCTGCTCTCATCTAGCGTCTCATCTTCTGTGCTTTCCTCCTACTCCAGCCTTTTTCATTTATATCATTTATACCTAAAACATGTCATGCTGCTGTAGAGCACTGCTTATGGAACAAGACAGGCCGTATCCCATGGTGCATTGTGCTTTTGACAGCCTCGTGACAGATCTTTCCAGAATGGCCTATAAAGATTTGATGTTTAAATAACATCAGTACTGATGCAAACCAACCTTCACCAGCTCATTACCAAACACAGAGAGACTTCACAAGACACTGTTAGAAGACAGACTATATAAAAAGGTCAAAATGCACATTCATCCTTAACATTTAATATGCCACATTGTCTGTGCTTGCTGTCTAGATAATTAGAATTAGTAAACTACTTTCACATATTACTAAGAGATATAGCATCTAAAACTGAAACAATTCAAAGTAATAATAATAATAATACATTCTATTCCAATAAATTATTTTAATATTAAATTAAACTGAAATGATAATTAAAATTGTTTAGTATCCCAATGATATGAAAAATAACATTGAAACCAACATACAGAAGTTAAAATGAAGTCATGATTTAGTATTGTCTGTTTAAATTGTCAGAAATTGTTTACACAAATAATAAAAAATATAATTACAGAACATACTGTAGGATCTCATTAAAAAAAATAATAATAATTTGAAATGCAAGTCCTGCTAACAAAAGGAAATAAATGGAGGCCACTGTAAAACCTCCACCACTTCCCTCTCTCTGTCAGACACACATTTATAAGGATGCATCTGATGTGAGAAACTGATCTCTATTATAGATCGGTGAGGACAACACTAACCTTCTTACTGTCAGGAGAATCTGCTCAACAACCACACATTTGATTTCACTGAAAAAAACTCCTAGAAAGGATGCACAAAGCATGAAGTCACATGAAGTCATAATTGGCCTCTTAGAAAAGAATGAACACTTTTTTTTCTCACTTTTTCATAACTCTTCTCGAGATGTTTTCTCTGAGTCACTGCAGATAGGAGCCAAATTTGAAACATCCGTTCGTTTAAAAACACTTTCAGTGCTGATAGCCCTACAATAATAAGAGTCTTCATAATCTAGCTTGTTTTAAAAAATACATAATAATAATGACATATTAAAAAAGCAAACTGGAGTTTTAAAAGCTGCTCTCTCTTTTAGAAAATAAGCATGTCATTGTCTGAATTGCAGGCTTGAAAGAGACTAATGCAATTCCAGCAGAACTGAAGCACTGAGCCACTCACACTTTATACAACTCCCAGACCAGATTTCTATTCATCTGTCAGTGGAAACTGTACATTGCATTGTGTTTAGTTCTGCATTGTAGAGTATGTGTATAGAAGTAGATAGTATCAAACATTATAAAACTGATTTGAATCGAGTTAAGAAATGCTTAAATGCAGATAAACAAGTTGCCGCTTTAACAGTATTAACAACCCATAATAAAATAATCAACTATGAGTTATGTGGTAGATTATTTTCAGTCATATTAATATAACTATTTTAATTAAGCTTTGAATAAATAGTTGCTGAACAAACTTAACAAACTAAAAATATCCTTGTTCAATGTACTCAGAAATGTTGATAATATGCAATTATATAAAAATAAGAAATGCATTTTATTTGATGTATTTAAGGAGTGGATTTTTATATTATCCCCAATAATAATTTTAGGAAATTAAAACCAAATTAAAGTCAAATTTGAAGAAGAAAGACTAAAATGATATTTTATTGCAAGATATGCTCACAATTTTGGACTGTACAAATTTATACACTATAGAATACAGTATGTTTCATAATGAGATTTATCCAATCAGCTCCACACACACCATATAAACATCTTTTCCCTCCGCATCTTGGTAATTACTCCCTGATTTCTGCTCTTTGTTTCAGTAATGAGAATGTACACCGTGACCATCTGTTTTCTTTGTTGGAGAGAGAAAGTCTGTGCACAGTTCTTCTGGTCATTAATATGCACAGTCTCCATTCAGATGGTACAAAGGTAATTATCCAGAGTCTAAAACACTGCAGTGTTGTTGTCTGAGAGCCGATCTGCCCAGCAGTAACACACTCCATCTCGCTCTTCCATCAGTCTGTTTAGCATACTTTGTGCTCCAGATCACCTGTGGCAGCACTTACAGCCCTCTCTCTCTCTCTCTGAGAGAAGCCGTTATAAGCTCTGCATGATTGACATTTGGAGTTTAGATATTGCTATTTTTATCACTCCAATGCCATCTAGTACCTGGCATCGTGTACGGCTGGCTCATGGACGAGCTGCTTGTATTACTCTACAGTAAGTTGCTTTAGATTGTGCTAAATGCACATTTTCTGTATGCATTTGCAAAATGTGCAAAACACATGTTTGACACTGATGTCGTTTATTTTTGAATAATGTTTTCTATTTTCCATATTGTTTTGTATAATCTTTAGGATTTTGATTCAGCTATTTACTCTTGAAAATTGACCATTAAACTATATACAATCAAATATTTAGTTATTTATATATGTACAGTATAAAGCTTCTTTAAAGGTAGGTCTGTTATTATTATTACAGCATGATTGTAAATGTTTGATGAACAATAGTAATTGCATTTTCTAACCATGCAGTATGAAGGTGAATATTGTTTTAAGCCCCTCCACTGCTGTTTTTGTTGGGTTGCTATCTGTTGGTAGATGAGCTTTCCTCCAGGGTCCAGTGTCCTTGTGGACTGCAGAGCGTTTTCATTTCCTTCTTTGTACTTTGCTTCTATTTTTATGAGGTTTCCAGCAGAGCAGCGTTATTCGACCACCACATGCTACAGTAGCTGGTACCCTTCCTCTGACTGATTTCCCAGGAACCTTGTCTTGGAATGTTCTTTTTTTCATGGAAATGCACTTACATAATTACATGTGCATAATTGTATGCTGGGGCAATCAAATCAAGTTAACTATGCATACAATAACTGTACAATTTTGATAAATTCAGTGAAATAAATTACCTTTTAACCTTTTATTACAGGCGACACTGTTCTACATTACACATACATTAACTGCTCAATACTGTAACCCAAAGAGTGAATGCATTTGTGTGTAATGCTTTATTTCTTAACACATTAAGCAAAATTGTGAGCATATGACGTTTAAAGACTGCATCTATACAGTGAAAGTTAGTATAAATTGAAAGTACTTGTCTGTGACATACAGTGACATATTTTCAGATCAAGCAAACACATTCATTTTTACTGCACCAGTAAATGACATGCAATGATAGCACAGATCTCTCTACCTGCAGAGATTCAAGCATTCCCTACTACAGCGATTCTCAACAGGTTTAGCCCTGAATGACGAAAGTGAGTGTGTGGAAGAAATAATGAATGAGAAATAAGGAAGATGTTGACACCAGCATGATATTTGTTCTTTCTCACCTCACCGAAGGGTTGATTGGTTTAATCTCAGCTGGAAGAAGACCTCCATACAGGCCAAAACAGACAGCAGAGGTCAAACCCAGCTGGACCCCCCCCCCGCGTCTGAACAAAACCCCCTGTAGACATTATTAAACCAGCTCATGCTGACCCCAGACAGAGAGAGAAAGACATCATAGCGGATGAGGAGATGACAAATTCTGAGCAGAAAGTCTTCTTGTCAGACATATACTGGATATACTAGCTGCACATTTGCTTTTTTATTTCCCAATTAATATCAACTGCTAAATAATTTACTTACTTTGGTTTGAACAGATGTTTGTCTAAGCGATGCATTTTTTTTTTAATATATTAAAGCTGTTTCTTATGGAAGCCCGTTCCCGCAACTGAATAAAAAATGTAAATTTAAACATTTTTTCTCAGAACTGTGTGATACAAACTCGTAATTCTGACATATTTTCTAACAAACTGCTACTTTAAAAAAGTCAGAATTATAAAATTCTGAAAAAAGTCGCAATAACCTTATTTTTTTATTATTATTATGCTGTGGTGGTAACAGCTTCCATTGTTTCTTGATTTTTGTCTTTGTATAATAATAAAAAAAAACATGTTTTTAAAGACTTAACTACCTTAAACTCTGACTTTTTTCCACGTCATTCTAAGAAAGCGGGAATATCATAGTCGCAAATTATTAACTAATTAATTATTAACTTAGATGCAAGAAAAGAAAATGATTGTGGGTTTATATCTCATTATTCTGACTGTATACCTCACAACTGTCTGCCATGCAGTTTCTACACTTCCTTATGCAGAAGATGCAAATCTTCAGTCCGGACTTTTAAATTGATTCCCAGTGTAGAGGACAGTGGTGCTAATCTGAGTGTTTCGAGGTAACCAATCAACACTCAGCTCATTCACAGCGGGCTCGTTTGTATTGATCAAAGACAGAAGAGCATCTCAAAAATCACAGAAGAATAATCACATGATGCAGAAGAACAAAGGAGAGGAATGGCTGCACAAAAATATAAACCTGAGAGCAGCTGCTCTGCTCAAGAGAATAACTAAAATGACTGTGAATTTGAGGAAACAACTCACAAGTTCAAGAGGTTTTCAGAAAAAGGCTCTTATACAATTACTCAAATAACTTTCCACTGTTAACGCAAGTGAAAACTTACAAAGAAATTAATGATTCTGTTAACTAGTAAACATTCCAAGGCATTGTTTTTCTAATCGCAGGGGATTCCTTCACCTCATTTTGCCAGAGATAAAATCTACTCTGTTAGTTTGAAGAATATCTACACTGGTTACCATGACTGAAGCAACAGCACAATGTCCAGACACTATAACTGTCAGTGTAGAAAAAAGAAAACTGTGAATCCTGCACTGCTCACGTCCATCATGATGACATCTCTGCATGCTGCTGAACCCACAACGCACTTCAGACAGCTTTAACATCAGAGGATCAGAGTGAAGAGCATGAAAACTGAAAATACCATAACCATCATAGACATTGAGTTAAATATTTAGTTTAACTCAATGTGTATATATATATATATATATATATATATATACACAGTTCATGTAACGGCGAGAAAAATCTGTTTTGGACATTTCATATTTAGAGAATCTTCTTATAAAATGTAAAAACCATGACAAATAGACCCAACCCCATTAAAATACTCTGAATTTATGTTTAACATTGTCAGGACAGCACAGAACAACAGTTTATTTTGTCCAGCTGAGTCCTGTCTTAATGAAACTCAGTGTGGTTTTTATTAAAAACCGTTGACAAAAATGATAATGCTTAAATAGGTGTTAACTAGGCCACGCATATACGTAAATGGCATTTTAACTCACTACTTTAAAACTATGGGAACACATTCTCATGATAACTTATGTGATATGTAATGTGACAACTTGCCCCGATCTGTCCTGTAGTCGTCTTAATCTTTCCCCCCAAGGACACTTTAGATTAGTTTCCAAGTACAGTCTAACTTCCAAAAACATTACTTAAGCTATTGGTTTCAAACTCCAAAAAAAATTAATTTAAACACTTCAAACAAAGAAAAATCAATCATAAAAAATCCAAGAGCCAGAGATCAAAACTTATTGAGTTTCCTACCCAGGCAGGATTCCGGGTGCTCTGAATTATTTCTTGTATGATGCTCCAGAAATGCTAGTTTGAGACACATCCCATCACACACACCTACACACACCTACCGTTTCCAGATACGTGATTGTTCACTGCCAAATTCGCGCTGATTTGGGCATAAAGTCCCACCGAGTGTATAATCCACAGCATCTCTCGAATCGAGCGCATTTGTGCTCTGTCGCTCATCAGATGCTGAGCTCGGTCGGAGTCTGTGGTCCTCACGCTCCGGAGCGCACTAATTGCGCGGCTGCGGCGGAGGAACACACGAAGGAGGGGCGCGTGTGATGCGGTCTGATGAACGATCAATTAGGCGGAGCGATAAATACGAATGTAATTCATGATCCGTTCAGCCTTTCTATGTGTGCAGACTTAACATTTATTACCCAGTTATAATAGCATAGATATTGTTAAGATCTTGTAAATAGCCTACAACCTTCAAGGAATACTTGAGTGCACCATTAGATCCAAGAAAGTCAGACATATACCTATAAATATTATTGGAAAGAATGTAGAAATGTACCTATACGTTACATTTTATATATTATTATTAATATGTCCCAGTCCAGTTTATTGCCATGATTCGGATAAAATACTTCAGTGCAAACCTGTAGTGCATAAACATGTTTATTCGAGCATTGCTTGCCGTTACTGGTCTTTGCTTCCACTTCTTCGAGGCAGACTGCAGTATTTTAAAATCTTACAGACAGTCCAAGCATATCTAGCTGATTCATAAATATTAAACATAGCTGTGAGGCTGAAGGAAATGGAATAACTTAAGCGAAAATAGTTGAACCGACCTCACAAATGTTAATTTGTCCAGTTCTCAAAACGACTCACAGACACCAGGATCAGGTCTGAGCCCAAGGGAGTCTCGTCCCTAACTGAACGTGTGTGTTTTTACCTTTTCTGATTTACAGAACATGTTTAAAATGTAAATGAAGTGTCATGCTGGTGTTTTGTAACTGCATATTATAAATGGTTCCAGTGGGGAGATGCTAAAAGTTGGCTGCAATCATGTCTCAGTTTCAGTCTCAAACTAAAATAAAGAAATTAAAGGAACATCTGCTAGAAAAAATGTATTATTGTCTGTGCTGATAGCATCATGGATCGTGCACCAGCATATAGTGCAACTGTGTTTACGACCATCTCGAGGTCCCTTGTCTGTCCAATGACAAGGAAAAAAAAAATTCTGCACTCTCAATACCAAATAAAATCATTCCCACTGTAGTTTTCTGACTAAAAGGTTTTCAAACATTCATAGATGCCTTAAAGGTCACTAGAAAATTGCACGCTGTCTCTCTGAACTTTTCAATCAGCGATGTTTGCTTTTAAAAGCAGAGTTTTATTGCAGATATAGTCTGCTGGATTTAAATGTCTCTCTTGCGGTGAAGGGCAAGGCCAGCACTTTAGCAGCTGCTAACCTTGAAGGTGCCATTGAATGCAGTCAAATGTCTTTATCCTTCCACACATATAATCAGAAAATGACTCAAAGCTCAAGTAGAGAATATAGATTTTCTTAAAGCTTGTCTTTAGACTGGATTCTGAACGGCCCTGGATATCGCTGTTGGCTGTTTTGAGATTTTATTTTGGCCTCATTGCTTAATTGATCAATAGGATGATTGATTGGCTTGCTGTGTTAATGAGTTAGTGATTGAAATGCTAATGAAAGGTGCAGGAATATGCTGCTGCTCGTGCTAAATAATAGACCAAGACAGCAACAACACTGAAATAAAAAGAACAGGATTTTGAAAAAGCCTGATAGTAAATTATTTTTCTGACAGATACATATTGAACATAAATATTGATACTTTTCATCTGTTGAGCAAGAATATTCAGACATTTCTACTGGAAAAGAAGACAAAATACTACAAGTAAATATGGTATATAAAAATTTACCTGGTCTCATGGCATAAACGTAGGTGCACTTTTTAGTGAGACACAAAATATGTACCAATAAGTGCATATCACTTTCCAAAAGAAATGAACACTAGAGACAGTAACACTCTGACACCTTTTAATCCTTAAAAGAAAAAAATTAATTAATAAAGCATCATTTTCGGACAGTTACTTGAAGAATATCATGTGACTTCAAAACAATATTAATATTCTGGGATATCACACATATCCAGCTTCCTATCTATGTGTTTTCATAGACGGTATGTTTGTTCGGTAGCTCACGGAGTACAGAGATGTTCTTGAGAGGCGAATCCTGTACGGTTCGACAGAACAGTTCTGATCTGTGTAAAAGGAAGTTAAAATGACAGCGTGACCTACGACATCCGCCAGGACAGCTTCCGGTTTCCAGTCAGCAGACGTGAGAGATAAGTGCTCATTAAGTTGGATATGTATCGTTAAAAATGCATGGATTCACTACAGGGGGACGTTATTAACCCCCCGGAGCCGTGTGAGGGATGATGAAACCCATTCAAAGGCTTGGAGGGGTCTGGACAAATGCCTTTTTCTCATTGTTTCAGAAAGTGCTGTAAAGTTCACAAACACACACTAAACGCATACCTTCTCTCTGGCCGTGTTTGAGAGCGGCAGCAGATGGGATTTCATGTTGAGTGATGGCAGCTCTAGAGCTGGTGTGTATCTGTTCAGAAGTGCCAGCTGTGAGATGCCAAGACCCAGAACACTCACTGCTCACAAACGAGCATTAACAACAGATGCACATATGAAGCCATGCTTGAAATGAACAAGCCCGAGACGCTCGCTCCTGTTCTGCACTTCAGGCTAATGAATATGCTTCCAATGCAAGGTAAAGAAGTATGTTATACATTCATGCATTTAGCAAACACTTTTATCTTGACTCCTAAGAGGGGCAAAATGTATTTTAGACTTTTAGAAATTCACTCTAAGCTCAAATGCTTTTTTGATTATTGCTTTTATATATTTATTATTTAAATATAATGTGCATCAATCAGCATTAAAATAAATGTAAATATACCTGAGTAAGCAAAAAGGCTAAATAAAATTAACAAAATCAAAAACGTTTATTCATTTGTAATGAAAAGAAATTGATGAGTTGAGGTTAATACTGATCTTACATGTCAACTGGATGTGTGTTGCAATATTTTATGCAATCGTTTAGATATGCAATAGCAGTGTAATTTTTGTAGCTCCCATGATGTTGAGATTTTGCTCTCCAATATGCACATAAATTAGGCCCACTTTTATGTACTTTAATTGTATTAAGGATTACAGTAATTTAGTTTAAATGCATTGTATTTAATGTAAGAGTTTTTATTTTGGCTGGAATTTTCCAGCTAATTGTATCTGGATATAAAGGTAATTTTAACACTAAAACACCACACAATGCAGTGTGGCACACATCATTACCTCCAGAATTCCAGTTTGCCTTCATTATTGTAACGAACCGTGGGAGTCAGTTGGATCCATAAGCGTATGCTTTAATCGTAGTCAGCCAGGCAGAAGTCAAAGAACCAGTGTACAGATGCAATGAGGATAATCCAAATACAAAGTCAGGGAACAGGCAATGGGTCGAGACAGGCGGCAAGAATCACAGGTCGAGAAACAGTCCAAGATCAAAACACAGGTAAGCAATAGAAAACACTGGGAAAAACGCTCGGGATCGGCTGATAACAACACGAAACTTCGCGTCTGTTTAGCGCCACAGTCTGTCCTTATATAGGCCCCGGAAGGGGTGCAAACGGCGCG
>JAUMHI010000041.1:702948-731908 GCA_032359435.1 Enteromius unitaeniatus
AACCCCCCCGAACCAGTTCTGCTGAACTACAAGCTCAATTCCTGCTTTACACTCACACTGCAGGTTTAAAACACACTTTTTTCAAAACACTACACACAATTCTTTGCATTTGGCACAATTTTCATGAAGCACATCAGTGATCAACTGGTTCTTATAAATGTCTATTCATGTGATGGTTTTGGAAACAAAATACCATTTTGAGAAGAAATTGCATTGTTTTGAAAGTAAAGTTTGATTTTGCAGGAGAATTGAAGGGTTTTGCTCATTGTGTGTGTGTGTGTGTTTTGATTTGTGTGTAGAGTTCTGACAATATGAGGCATGCTTTCAGAATATGCGTGGAAACAATTGGGAAAAAACGTAAGCCTGCAATTTGAGTGTAAAGCAGGAATTGTGCTTGTAGTTCAGCAGAACTGGTTCAGGGGGTGGGTGCAAGTAATTGTGTGTAAACAACTAAGAAAAACTATAATCGTAAGGTTTTTCCAATATGTCTAGTTTTTTAATTATTTCCTTTTGGTCAGAGTTTTGAACTTGCCTAAGCCTAACTTGGTTGATTGATAGGAAGTTTCAGCAGTGGGTTGTTTCTCTGTTTAATGAGTTACTCTGTTCAGGTGTATCTTGTTAATTATCCTTGATTACCTTCCCCCTATAAGTTGCTCTGTGTCTCTCAGTTTTCGTTCGCTCTCGTTTCAGAAATGTTGTGTGTAGACCTGTTTCCTGGATTATTGTTCTAGAGTGGTTATGTAACGTTCTGAGCTACACGACACATAACACACACACACACACACACTCTCTCTCTCTCTCTCTCTGGGTTTATTTATGTTTTCACACAGAGCCCAGTGATCTTTAACCTCTAAACCCCCACATTCTTATATTAGTGCAAAACTAAAAGTCTGAAATTAGAGCTGGTTTCACATCCTCCTCTCCGGGACTTTCCACTGGCCGCTGATTATATATAATGTGTGTGTACATGTCGTTCTAGATTTTGGGAACAGTAATACTTTTAAATGTTTTTTTAAAGAAACCTTACCTGCTAATCAAGACTGCATTTATTTGATCTCTCTCACACACACACACACACACACACAGTAATTCTTGTCTTTTTTCTCTCTCTCTCTCTTTTTATACGGTTTCTCTCGATTGCTAAAACTCTCTAACAAAGCTTTCAAAACCATAAAAGCACACCCATACCATAGAAACATTATTCCTTGCTTTGACTTTGAGTCAGAACTAGTGTTAAAGTAATTTAGAAACACTAGCGTTTAATATCGTTTGCTCAAGTCTGCACAGTTTGAGCTCAATCACCCGAGGAGTGGAAATTTATTACAATTAGATCATTGTATAAGTCATTATTGTAAATAAAAACTGTTGATCTAGTTGTCATAAACTGTCGACCATATTCTCTACACATTTCTATTAGACGTTTTGTAAATGTGGTATGAACTGTTCAAATGAATCACAGATCGACCGAAGATGCATCTCATAAACCTTCAGTCGGAAAACATCTATAAACAGAGGACAAGAGTTACACATTCTGAGAGTGGACTTGAGTACACATATTATCCCTTTTTTCTGTTTCACAATGACATTGTTCTGGGTGTGTGAAAATTTGTTTATTTGGTCAGACCACTAGTAAAAGTGGAACTGTGAATCCTAAAAAAATCTCACAATACAATGTACATCCCAATACAGTAATGTGTAAGTGTGCACAAGAGCAGCCTTCTGATATTTATTCCATTTGAAACAGAGGTGTTGTATATGAATGAATAAACATTTGCCAATGTATACACTTTAATGCTATTTATTCTGCTAAAGATAGAATGTATCTTTGTAGATGAGTTTTAATAAAGGGGTAAGAAGTTATTTTTATGTACACCTGAAAAGGTTTGGGTATGTGCTTAGTATTTAAAGAGCTAGATGATCGAGGGGTTTGTGTGTGTTTAAAACCTGATAATAAATATGATTATTATAATCTGAAGATCATGTGACACTGAAGACTGGAGTAATGATGCTGAACATCACATCAAACAAATACATTTTTAAGTATATTACTGTAAAATACTAAAAACTGTTACTTTATAATTCACAGTATCTGTATTTTTCTTATTAATTGACAAATGATTAGTTCAGGAACATGTTCTGTCACAACACAAGGAAACACAAGTATGTCTAGGATTGAACTGAATTCCTGATTTTTAATGTTGTCCTGCATGACTGAGAGATAATAGCTCATTTCAGGATATACAGGAGTAAACGCAGGCGCAGTCACACGTCCAGATCTCACACAAAACCTAACTTCTGTTCAAAGGCAAACTTTCCATAATGCTTTCCATTAGTTAGCTACATCAACAAGTACTGCTTTTCTACAACAGAGAGAGAGAGAGAGAGAGAGTTCACATGCTCGACTTTACAGGAAAACAGCTCAAGAGTGAAATAATTCCCTCGTGATGTCACTGCCGGCGGCTCTGACTTCTACAGAACTTCTCACTTTGGTTTCCGTGATGAATGATAGTCATGTTCGGATTAGCATTAGTAAATAACGACAAGCTTCAGTTTCGGATGAATTATCTTAAGACCTCTGACATTTATAACAAGTCTATAATTATTTTGTGTTGTGGATACTAACGGAATGGCTGATATTTTACTATTTTGTCTAAATAACTACAAATAAATTGCATGAAAAATGAAAATCATGTCCTCTGGAGCAGCTGATATTAAAGGGTTAGTTCACCCAAAAATGTAAACGAGCCCTTGATTTACTCCAGCTCAAGACACCCTCGGTGTGTGATTCTCTGAACTATTTATAACATTTTAAATAAGTACATGTTTCTTACAAAAGCAATCATCTAGCTACAGGTCTTTATTCACCCCCCAGAGTCTGTGAGGCACGTTTTACTGTAAATGCACTTTTTGGACTATCAAAAATAAATCTCGGAAGAGCCAGGATGTTCAAAGTCATACACAACGAGGATGGGGAACTATCCCTTTACTGTAAACCAGGTCATATCTATTTAGCTGAGCATGTCCACATGCCTGACACCTTCATCAAACTTCATTTCCCATGATGCACAGAGACTGAACGCTGGGGGATGTTTTATAGTTTAGAATGGTCCCAGGTGAGCTCAGGTGTTTCTCAGGAGGAGATGAGGCGTTTGATCCAGCCGGTGAGTTTGGTGATTCGTGTGTAAACCCCATAATAGTCAGGTCTTCCACAGCCTCGGCCCCAGCTCACCACCCCGGCCAGAAACCAGCGTCCAGACGGCTCCTGACACACCAGCGGCCCGCCGGAGTCGCCCTGACAGAGACACACGCGTGTAAACCAGCAGCTCACGCTTCATCACGCTTACAGACAGTGCTGGGGGAAACACAAGCACACTACTAACTGAAGGAACTAGGAGAGTAAAGCCTTTTTAACTTAGAAGGAAAAGTTACTTTTTCAAATAAGTAACTCCAGTTCCTCTGTTTCTGATGCTGACGGACAGCTCTGGGGTTGTGTTCAGTGCTGTGTGTGAACATGATCTTGTTGTTCTACATTAAATATTAACATGTGTTTACTCAAAAACATAATCAGTGCTAACCTGCTATAAACCTGCTATAATTAAATATGTTAAATAAGAGAAATTCGATTATTTGATGTCTTTGCTACTGATCTCCAATGATCCAGTTCAACCATACATTTAGTGAGTAACACAATACACTAATGCATTACTGTCCCCCAGCACTGGTCACTGCACACGGTCATGACGGGTCACCTGACACGCGTCCCTCCCTCCGCTGCGATAACCAGCGCAGATCATTCTGGGTGTGATCGAGTAACCATAGGAACGCACACAGGCGTCTTCACTGACCAATCGCACGTCGACTTTCTGCAGGACGTCACTGACCGCTCCTAATGGACACACACACGCAGATGAAGGATGTAAACCTCTGATCATGTTTGAGCCAGGACTAATCCTGGTTCCAGTGTCTGAGTGTATTTACTCATACCTCCCTCCTGCAGTGCGCCCCATCCCGTGACCCAGCACAGCACGTCCGGCTCCAGCTGGTGCGTCTGCGGCGGGAGACAGACCGGATGAGCCAGAGTCCCTGACCACACAGGCCTCAGCAGACGCAGCAGAGCCACGTCGTAGTCGTGCGTCTCGTCGTCGTAGTACTGATGCAGGTGGATGTGTGACACACGGATGGCCTCCTCCGACTGACTGCTGCCAGAAAGACGCAGTTTACCCAGGTAGACGGTCCAGACGGACGGAGAGAAGAACCTGCACAGACACAACCATAGCCTCGTGTACACCACAGGTTTTCGTGCCCACTTTAAAATGCAGGGGTTAAATATCACTATAGGGGTTGCTTTGACCTGCAGAAACATTGTTAAAGCGGCCCAATTGCGCAGGAAAACACAGAAAAGTGTCTACATTGTCGCCATTTTAAAAACGTACGGAAAAACTGGTCTGGCTGTTTCGGTCAGTCGCAACTGATTTATTTCAACGTATAAATGAAGCCTGAAGCTGATCTCGAAATATCCAAATGTTTGTGTTTTGACCCTGTTTACACAGTCAGAGAACACATCCGATCCGCACGTCAACGAAAAATCTGATTTAACTGACAGACAGATGCTCACCCATCGTCATAGAAACAGTGAGCCGCAGACACCACCCACTGGGCGGAGACTAATGCCCCCCCACAGATGTGTCGCCCACGGATCTGCAGACTGGCCTGCCATGGCCACTCCCCCTCCACAGCATCGGCCCCGCCCACCACACGACTGCTGAACGGCCTCAGCCCACAGTCTGCAGAGAGAAGCTGATCAGAACACACACCACACGCTAACACACACACACTCTCACACACACTCTTACCGCAGTATTTCTCATCAGATTCATCAGGACAGTCTGTAATAAAGTCACATTCAGGGTTTGGCTTCTTCAGACATGTTCCATCTCCACATACATATGTCCTGTCAGAACATGGTACACCTGAACACACACACACACACACAAATAGAAAAAGTTTTGCATTGTTGCAATTTAAAATAAATAAAAAATCCCTTTATTATTTTTCTACTATTTATACAAATGAGGATTTCCCCTCAAGTTAGGTTTTGTCAGGCTTAGCACAATTCTGAGAATTAATAAGTTCAAACACCCACACACACACCCACACACACACACACAGATACACATATACAGATAGATATACGTCATAGATTTGTGCTGCCCTTTAAAGGGAAAATTGCTGTTGAAATAAATCAAGAATGTGAGTTTTATGTCGTAATTATAGAAATCATTCTATGAAAGGGAGAATTAAGTCAAGAACATATTTCAAAACAGAAGAGATTAACTTCTAAACAAAATTAAAACAAGAAATAATCCTTTATATTTTGTAATAAGAATTTAAAGTACATTTTTTTAGTTGTTACTTCAAAATCATTATTTACTTGCAATTAATCACATGCAATTAAAACAAAGTAGAAATGATATAGAATGTATCAAGTAGTTGTTTTAATTTGCTTTAATACTTTTGTACTGCTGTCATGATTACACTAACAGTCGAAAGATTATTTTAAATAGTACAAATATTCCGAAATGTTACTGTTTTTGCTGTACTTTGGATAAAATGTGTGCGTGAGAGAGAGAGTGTGTGTGAGTGCATGAGGGAAGTTGTAGAGGTTTTGCACACAAATGAGGAACAAATGTAATCGAAAAGAGGTTTCTAAACATACAGAGTATAGGTAGAGTCATTATCTCAGTGTGTGTGTGTGTGTGTGTGTGTGTGTGAGGGTCAGGAGAGGAGGTATCTTCAGGTACCGTGAGTGCAGTTCTCCTCGTCGCTGCTGTCGATGCAGTCTGGATGCTGGTCACACACTTTATAGTAATCGACACACTGACTGTCCTCTGAGCACCGGAACTGAGCGATACACACTGCACACACACCAGTAAGAAGTTTTTTTCATACACAGCTTTTCTTTCGTGTTAATTTGGTGACTCTAGTTCTGAGAAATTCATGTCTCTGCACTCACTCACTTCTGATTCAATTTTTCACTTCCTTTCACTTCCTTTCTTTAGAATTTGATAGAAAATGTCATTTGTTATTAGTCATAAGAGCATCATGTAGTGTGGACGGGGGTTTACCGCAGTTCCTCTCATCCAGTCCGTTGGGGCAGTCTGCGATTCCGTCACACGCCGACACACAGAGTCCGTTAATGTGACAGAGCACCTGCCCAGGACACGCTGACCACACACACACACACACAGAGTCATGCGATGAGAGGAAACACAGAATCAAAATGTTTTTGCTTTTCACACACACAGTATGTGTCCCAGCAGCACAGGATTACACTGTACAGGTCAAAATTACATCCCTCTTTTATCAGGACATTCAGTAAAGATAAAAAGAACCATGTAAAGATATTTTGTACATTTCCTAGCGTAAATATATCAAAACTTCATTTCTGATCAGTAATATGCACTGCTAAGAACTTCATCTGGACAGCTTTAAAGATGATTTTCTCAGTATTCAGATCTTTTTGCTCCCTCAGATTCCAGATCAAAGAATTGTCAGCCTAACAAACAAAAACATGACCTTTACTCTATGCCTGGTTTTGTGGATCAGGACAAATGGCAGGTTTTACTACAATAACAACATACTGCACCCTTCAAACTAACTAGTCCGTTATTCATCTCTGCTCTTCTGAAACACCCACATATGAAACCAGGAGAATTGAGAAGACATGATTTCCCCTCGACAAGCTCCAAACATTCGTCATGTTAACTGTTATGCTCCCTGTGACTTGATTCTGACTTTATTTTTCGTTTTTTTATTTTATTTTATTTTTGATTATTAGAAATGTATAATCTGTTCGAATTTAATTCTTTAAATGAATGTTTTTTTTGTGTCAATGTTGCGCTGCACTTAAAGCATGCTGGCACAGGCAATTTTGCCAATTTAATTTAATTTTGCAAAATGTGAAATGCAAATCCAAGAGAGGTTTTTTTTAGGTTTATTTATCAAAATGTTCTTTTATTATTTGTCTGATGTTACCTAAATAAGTTGGTCTGTTAGTTGGCAGGCAGTTTTGGTCACTTTATTAAAAGTTGTTGCTGTGTGCAGTGTGTAAAATAAAATACAAATAGTTTTACCCTCCTGCTGACTATAGTGTCGTGCCCCTCCCAACCCATTCACACACACACAGGCCTAGATGATTCCACTATCAGTCGACCTTAGAAAGATTAGAAAATTCTGATTCGACTGTGAAAATTCATAGTCGGGGACAGCCCTAATATATATATGTTACTCTAGTTTTGTTACTCTTGCTATTATTAACCCTTCACACTCTGTGTAGCTAAAGTTTACCTGTCACCATATTTCAAGAAATGTGTTAACAGTAATCTATAGATATTAGAATATGTTTAATTTTGTTGCAACCAAACTATAAGTGTAACCGCTGACAAACAAATGGGAAACCATTTCAGTTTTAAAACCTACTAAAGCTAAAGTGAGTTTTGTAACATAATAATATAATAGTCCTTTCTCAAAATATACACTGAAAATTAAGCACATGTAGTTTCTATATACAGAGACTCTGTCTGGAGGGCGTGGCTTTGGTGCAATGAAGACAGCCAATCAGAGCCTTCTGTTTCTAAGAGGACACACCCCTTTAAACTGAGTGTGTTTCACAGAGACTGAAGTGAGGCTGACACTGGACCAATTATGGTGCAAATATACTATAAACTAAGCAGAACAGAAGAGTTACATGCACAGGTAACGAGACGAGGTGTACTAACGATCAGACTGGTTAAAGATGCTGTAGTGAACCTGCAGGCCTGGACCGGTCAGAGACACCTCAGAGGTCAGAGACACAGAAACACTGCTGGACACCAGGAAGATCCGCTCCGCATACGACTGTAAACCACGCACTCCACACATCCTGTGCACAAACACACTGCTGTCACACACACACTCATGTTTTGTGGGGTCATAGGTGTAATGGTGTTTCTACTGTACAGACTGTATGTGGTATTGTCCTAAACCTACCCCTTACAGGAAACACTACACACTCTTACATTCTCAAAACACTTCATTCTGTGTGATTTAGAAGCTTGTTTCCTCATGGAGACCTAACTAATGTCCCACAAGCCCAACACTTACTGCTATTCCTATCTTTGTGGGGACCCATAACTTGATAAATACCAGGTGCACACACACACACACACACACACACACTTACACACACACAGAGCTTCGCCTGACATTAGTTTTCTCACATTTCTTTTTGGAAAAATAATGACATTGTATTGTTTCACTCAACCTAAAACCAAATATTACATATTAATTCAAACATAAAATAACCTAAAATAAGAAATAAAAATATATGAAATTGAAAGAAACATTATATACTTTACTGGAAGAAATATTTTAATCTCAAAAGTGCTATTTCGGCATTATTATTATTAATATTGTTGTTGTTGTTATATTATTATTATTATTATTAAGTAGATTCTATTTATATAAACACCAGTTGCATTCAATACAGGTGTGATGTGTAAAATATGTTTTTGTCTGCTCTGTAATTTCTGACTGACAATTATTAAAGCAAATCAGTCTGGAGCATCCTGTAGTCTCAGGCTAGCATTAGTTTTGTGTAACTGCATCAAACCCAAATGTGGTAATAAGTGAGGGAAAACACAAATGTTTTAAACTTCTTAGACTTCTGTGTCAGCTCAGTCCCAGCGCTCAGGAGTCAGTGCTCATACACTCACTTCACAGAAGAGCTGTTTTATGACTTCTGAAGCTCGTTGTGGCATTTGTGAGCTCAGTAACTCCTGAGATGTTTAGCTGATGCTTGAAAATAGACTGAAAACATCTCCTTGTCAGATGTTTAGTGTGTGATTAGCTGTCGTTTGTGTGCACTTAATCAATCACTATTGCTTCCTTTGTGTCTCACGTGTGTGAGTGTGTGTGAGATTGAGAGTGATTTGAATGTTAATTGGCGTGAGATGTGAAAGTGTCTCAGACATCAGCAGTCACGCTCCGCTTGAGTCTGACAGCCTGTGTTTGAGGAACACTTAACTCAATAAGAGGCAAATGGACTGAAACACTGCACACATGGATTCCTGCACACTTTCAAATCACGCGTTAGTCTCTTCACCCTACTGACACACACACACACACACACACACACACCTACCTCTACGCACTATACTTTGAATAACAGTATGCTATCAGGGTATGTAGTATACAATACATCCCACAATGCAATGCACTTAACTTGACCTTCAATTTCCAGAGATTAATAAACTGCAAACAACATTGTTTTTTCTCATAATTGAATCCAAAATGTCAAATTTCAAGACATTTTCCATGCAAAATTATATAAAAAAGATTATTTTTGCTTCCAAAATTATAATGTTTCACATGCTTTATCATTTTCAGTATTGTCACAATGAATTCATAACAAATTATACAACTACTATACTCAAGTACTTTACTCACAGTACACTCATCGGGTTAAAAATATATCATCTACTCTAATATGCTAAAATGTAATTACATGGCAAAGACATTTTAATCATTAAGAATATAATTTTTTTGTAAAGATGCTTTAAAACAATGTGTGCTGTAAAAAGCGCTTTACAAATAAATTTGCCTTGACTAGACACCTGATGGCAGTGTTTGGCACTCTTATCATAACACACAGTGGACTGCACAGGTAAGCTAGTATTCGGCTGGTAATTAGTGTTTGTTGAAGTTGTGTTTTCTCACAGATCAGCTCACCTGAGTGGTTTCCAAAAGCATCTTCGATTGCTTAACCTTCAGCCTTTCTTCATGTCTCGTTAGACACAATTTCTAATGGACGAAATAATTACACATTCACCAGTTCAATAAGATGCCCTAAACATCCACCTGTAGCACATCATATTGAGAAGCTATATACTAAGTGTGCAGATGTCTGCTGCTTCGTGACTGTTTGTGCTGTGAATGTCCACCGTCACTCATTATGTATGATATACTTGAATATAATGTTTAATGACATTTAACTGCATTCTTTGTAACTGAATGAAAATATATTGTAGGTTAAATTTACATTAAATGCAATTAGTTAAACAATAAGCAAATTAGTATATCAGAATGATTTTTGAAGGATCATGTGATGGTTCTTCTAGGAAATCGCTGCGAAGAACCTTTTGAAGCCCCTTTATTTTTTAAGAGCGTATTGAGGCTGAAAATTCAGTTTTGAATAAATTACAATTTATAATATATTCAAATAGCCATTATTTTAAACCTCATATGCAATAATATTTCACTATATTACTTTGAACTCTTCGAAAAATAAATACTGCCTTAGCGAGCAGAAGAGATATTTTAGAGATGAAAAAAAGTGATTTATTCTTCACTTTTGCCTATTAGTCTATAGATATGAGATATACAAGTTAAGCACAGTTCTTTTCCACGAGGCTATATTGGATTAGTTTGGTGTGCAGTGGAAAGACTGACAGCCAACTTGACATTTCCGGTGTTTTATTGCTGTAAATATATGACAGTTTTTTTTTCTCTGCACTGAAAGTTTTGTGTGTGAAAGTCTAGCTCAGGTATAGCAAGCCCATAAATAAAACATGACTCTGCTCTCTCTCTGTTATTTTGGTGGTGTATTGGGTAGGTGTAGCTCTCTCCGGTCGCAGGCGGCCTGTCATTGTCAATGTCCTTACCCGGTGAGCGGCTGTCAGATCGAACCAATCAAGAGCTGCTGTTCAGGCCTTCGCTCGCGCTCTCGTTCTCACTAGCACCCCCACTGACCCAGAAATAAACATTCCATCATATTTGAGCTCGGCGAGTGACTGGCGCCCCGCCGCCACTTTGATCTGAGAGTGTTTCATGCAAATTTAAACTGCGTCCTTGAGTTCACTCACAACAACCTGCTCGATGACGCTCTGCCTCCCAGACTTCAGCAGAAAGTGAATGCCTGGGATTTGTGAGGATCTGGACATGCACTAGTCATTACTGATGCTGTTTGCTAAGGTCATCGTCACTATTATTATTGATCGGAGGGATGATACTGATTATAGATAGTTTATCATTAGCTTGCATAGTTTGACTTTTGAATATCAGCATAAGGTCTGGTTCACATCGCAGGTGATTCTGGCCAGGAGAAGGTCTGTGGGACATTTCCAGCAAACAAATTCAATTACTTTGTGCAATTGAAGGCAGGTTTAATAGAAATATATTGCAGCACAATAGATTAGCAAATGGGGAAAGATCCTTTGAATAGTGAGAAAACGTGGGACTTTTGTTTAAAAAAAGGGTTTATATTGTTAAAATTCTGTTTTGGTTTCCACCATGGAATAAAAAAATGTATAAAATTGGATTCATAATTATTTCCAGAAATTCTGAGTTTATATCTTGAAATATCTTTATATCTCACAATTGAATGATTGCAAGATAAAACTTTGCAATTGAGTGAAAAAAAAGATAAAATGTCACAATTGCCTTTTTAATTTCTTTAGAAAAACAACAAAACTGCAATATGCAAATATTGTGAGCACAAAAAAAAGTGAGTTTATATATTTTGATTCGGTATTTTAAAACATAAAATAAAAAGCAATTCTATTGTGAAATGGAAACTTAGAATTACAAGAAAAAGAAATCAGAAGATCTGAATTGCGAAATTCACAATGAACTTTTGCATTTCTTAACCCACACGAAAAGAAGTTTAAAAAACAACACTAAAATATAATATAAATGTGTGCACCCTTCCTGATCAGAATTTCTATCTATCCAAAGAGTCATAAATTACTCTGGAAATGTCTCAAAAGATTTAATGGCACTAAATTTGCAAACTTTAGAAAATCTGGAGGCAAATTCTTCCTCTTTTAATCCCATTTGGTCTTGTTTTTCATCTGACGTTGGTCGTGACAGGTGAAGGAAGCAGAACTTACCTAAAGTGACCTAGCAAAAGCTTTCAATTAAACATTATATTTGCTGTCTGGAGAGGTCTGATGCAATATTTATAGAAACGCCCTCATCTGGTCACTGGTGGACGGAGGTGGACAGACCATTTGTAGGTTGTCAGATGGAGTTACTGAGGGGTCTGACAGATGATTATTAGTTTGCAAGTTTGGTTCTGAATGAGTGAATCTCACGAAACCTGTCAGGAACACGTCTGGTTCATATTTCACCTGAAAATAAAGAGAAAGAACCAATTTTTTTTTTATTTGAACACTGCTTGGCATAATTTGTTGTACCTTTTAATATCATAGCATTTTAAATAACCTTAAACGTCAAAAATATGTATTTATTGTTGTTTATTCTTGAGCTGAAATATAACCTGGATATGACTTTCCATCAGCTTTCATATGAATTTCTTGATGTTAAGTTTACAGTAATGGTTATTGTAAAGAGCTGCATGAAAGAGCTTCCTCAAGATTCTTCCATCATAAATAACATCATATGGGTTTGGAATGATTTGAAGTTGATTCAATAATTAGAGAATTTTCATTTTTGTCTGAATTATCTATTTAAAGAGTGTGTGTCGTTCCTGGGTCTAACACTGAGAGGTGCTGTTGAACTCTGTGAGCTTCGTTTAATTCTTACACAGTCTCCCCGTGAGACTAATTATATACACACAAATCTTTGTATAATTAAACATTCAGAGGGACAGTTAAAAATGGGTGAACTCTGGGAATAAACACTGAAGTGCTTCTTTTTTTTACAAATATTTTATTTTATAGAAGCGATAAACTGTGACTCCACGGGTAGTAAATTTCTTATTTGCTATAAGGATGATTTTTGTCAAATTTAAACGACAGTGTGATTTACATGCAATACAACTGCTTTGTCATTTTAATGTAATTTAATGACATGATTTAAACATTGTTGGCAAACTAATACAAATTCAGACATTTATTACATGCAACTGTGTGTGTGTGTGTGTGACATCTTTATATGACGTATGTATGTTCTGCTGGTATTGTGTATATGGCTGTTGATTATGGTTGTCAGTGATTTCTCTCTCTCTATACCAAAGCTCAATTCGGTGCGTGTATGTCATTTATTCTGCATATTTCCATGTGACAGAAGTCCACTTTGTGTCTTATTCTTTTCCAATTTAAAATATGAGCAGTGTTTTTATGAATCAATTCCTATTCATCCACTTAAAAGCAAAATCCCTTTGTCTAAAACCCAAAATATTGCTTTATAGAGTTTGCATAAAGCAGAAAATTAAATTATCTTTTACAGGGAGAGAGACTAACAGGCAACGCAGTTGTGATAAGTCAATAGTTATTTTGTCTCAGAGCAAGAAAAGCACAACAATAAAGCCAAACGGCCCTTTATATTTTGTGATAAAGGGACATTTTAGTGGAAAATGTGCTTTATAAAAGTTTCTCATTTAATTAAACGGTCTCAGTAAATTCAAGTGAAAAGCTGTTGTGTGAAACTTCCAGAATGAGAGCCGTATTTAAAGAGAGAGAATTAGAATTCAGTCTTTTGCAGTTAACTCTCACTTTGCTCAAAGTGCTAGGACTTCATTTTACACATCATTCCTGGCTGACTGCATGTATGAAACACATGCTTTTTACTGCTCTGTTTCAATTAGCACCTGTGACTTCATAGTTTCACAAAAAGCACATTACCCGAGTATTTTTTGAGCATCAGAAACCGGCCCGTTTGCATGAATAAATTCATCTTTAATCGTGTTACACATTTTTGATATACTGTGTGTCACAAAACAGGAGCGTGAGGCGTACGAGTTCATATGCAAAAGTGATTTATTAAGGCTCAGGGTCAGAATAGCAGTAGTGGATCACCAGCAGATACAATGGTGGAGGCACAAGCAGAGACAGAGTCGATAAACAAGCAAAGGGTCACAATACCGGTAATCAGAGCCCTTGGGGAGAGGAAAAAGGTGATAATCCAAATGAGAGCAGAGGTCAGCAGTGAAAAATAAAAAAACCAGAGAAACCAGAACCAGGACCACGGGTGAAAATACAAGACAGATCAACACTGTAATGGACTGTGAGGAGACAGACACACAGACTGGTATTTATACAGGTGATAATGATTGAATGATTAAACCTAACTAGAAACAGCTGTGGAGGAGAGGTGCATTCTGGGGAATGGAGTCCAACATAAACACAAAACACACGTAGTCTGCTGGGTGCTGAAGTGCCATCCAGTGGCCTGAGCTGACACCTCATGGTGTGCAAATAAATAAACACTGACTGTAAAATCAGTCACATCACTATGAGCTTTTTCTTTATCTCCCATGAATGCACACTTTTTGGCAACAATAGCAATTAGGAGTTTTATGAATAATAATAATAATAATAATAAATCAGCATCTCTTTCGAATTTCAAAGACACTAAAACATATTAAAGATTATTTAGCTATTATTATTAATCAGGCTGCTAGACTGCCGGTTTACTTTACTTTAACAAACCTGCTTTGTATGATTCTCCCGATGCTCTGCTAAGACAGTAGATGACCTGAAAGAGAAAACAAGCAATAGAAGACCACAAATTGCTAATAATCTCTCTTTTGGAAACATTTAGAGTGTATTTGTGTCGCATTACGAATCGCACTTCACATTTCAAAAGGGCTAGAGTTCAAACTCTTTGAGCTGAAGTGATTTTGCTGTAGCTAAAGCCGTTTTCACTCAGAAATCCTGTTTCCTGAACGTGCGAATAAACAATAAGTCAAATAAAAACAGAAACTCATGGAATTGATGCTCAAAAATGGCATATGTTACATTGGTGTGTATCGTATTTATGTGAAATAATTATGTATTATATTCACGCCAAACACGTGCGTGCCATACACGCAAAGTCCATTTTTTGTGTATTAATACCACAAATTTATACGCATTTTCATTAAAACCGGGCTATACAATTACAAAGAAATGGGAGGTGACACACTGAATGTAAAAAATTTTAAACATTTGTACTGTATTTTCACCCACTCTGAAATAACCTATATAAACATATATGTTTTGACATAGGTTTTTAATATATGTGACATATATAAAATTGGCCGTTTTCCTATATTATGCACATATATGTTCACCTATATGTGTACCTATATATTACTAAAATTATTAAAATATAATACCTATATAAGTCTAACTCCCTATATGGCCTTATATGCACCTCAATTTTGCCTATATGTGGGATATATATGCAGCATATATAATGCCCATACATGCCCATATATCCTCTGTCCATGTGGGCTGCAAAACAGTCCAATAATCTTTGTACTTTTTTATTTTTATTTTTAAGTAATAAAACAAAGATGACTGTAAAACATTTTACAAAATTGTTTTTCGACTTCAAAATGACGTGTTTGTTTCAACGTGTTACTTGCCATCCCTGCTGAAAAAAAAAGCTGCATATGCTGGTTATAGGTGTTTTATAATGCATCAAAACCTACCTTACCAGCATAGCTGTTTTTTCCAGCAGGAATTTATTTGTCATTTGTGAAATTTACTAGAAATTTCTAGAAATTACCCTATTTTAGTATGTTTGATGCTTTACAGTTACCAATACCAGAAACACAAGAATGAATGTATATTTTTGGACGTGATATCTTGTTAGAAACACCTCATGCTTCTCACATCCTGAACAGAACATCATGACATCCAAATCTATGTGCACTTTCATAACAAGATTATCTACACGTATGAACATGTCTCAGTGTCACACGTGTAGATAAAACACACACGTTCACCTCATTCAACACTTCAGATTACATTTGCTGGATTCTCTTCTTCAGCACATGAGCGTGTTTCTTCATGCCAGCACTGCATGTGTGCCTTTAATTATTCTAATCCGCTCCTCCCTGTGCTCCCTGCTGATCCCATTGCATATATTTAATTCTGTAAAACACAAATATAGAGGATCTCACCCGACTGCACACAAAAAGCTAATCTTAATCGACCAGCCTCCAAGAGAGAGGAACACAGACGTGTCTTTTCATAGCATTACTGTGGGCGGATATGAAAAAGCAACATGCATGATGAACGTTGCTGGTGTTAAACTGATTGCATTGCACACTCATTCTCCAGCTCTGTTGATCTGTTCATCCATCCATCTGTGTGTGTGTATGAATTCTTACAGGCCTCTTAAAGCTTGTTAGCTATGGCCTGGCGTTAATTGGGTTACCTCAGTGCATCGGAGCGTCGCAGTCAAACACCCACCTTAACAACAGCCTTCCAGAAGTCACTTTCATTCTCTCAATAAAAAAACTTACAGCAAAGAGTTCCAAGTTTTGATCTACTATTTATATATAGCAAACAGTTTATTGTTTTGAAAGAAAGTAACGCTTTTCTTCAACAAGGACACATTTAAATGTGCAAGTGTAAATTATTTATATCATTACAAAAGATTCCGTTTCAAAAAAATGCTGTTCTTTCGTACTTTCTATTCATCTGTGAATCCTGTTTCCACAGAAATATTGAAGGGATATTTCTTGAGCAGCAAATCCGCATATTAGAATGATTTCTGAAGGATCATGTGACACTGAAGACTGCAGTAATGATGCTGAAAATTAAGCTACTCACATTAATGAATTACTTTTTGCTATTAAGAAAACAGCTCTTTGAAATTGTAATATATTTCACAATATTGCTGTTTTTACTGTATAATGCACTCACGAAACTGGAAGCTTGTGTTTTTTCATTTCCAAAGTATCAGAATCTTCTCTGATTGGTGGATCTCTCTCTCTCTGGGATTATGGGCAGTGTGATTCTGCTAATAAACAAGATTAATTTGTGTTCATTTATCATCATTAAATAACCTCAGACCTGATGGTAAATCTGTCTTGAGATGTTTATACATTGCTGCTAAAATCTATCTGCATGGAGAATATGAATGGGGCATTTGTATGTCTGCAAACGACTGTTGCGCTCCATTTTAGTGCTGAGAGAGAAGATATTAAACGCAAACGACTGTACTTTCCTCGTCTGTTTAGAGTCTGAATTTATATCACCACATTTTCAGACATATTGAGCCAGTAAACTTGCCATTTTATTTACTCAGGTGTGAAAACAGCATAAGGAAGACTTTTTCAAGCAAACAAAGTATACAAAGATCTAAATGGGGACATTTTAAACTTATAATATTTTATTTACAGCTTATTATAAATACTGTAACCTAATCCTAACCCAAACTTTTTTCAGTCTTTTTATCCATTTATTTTATTTATTCATGTTAATATTAACAAATGACACCTTATTGTAAAGTGTTACCAAAAAAAACAAAAAAATGTATATATTTATTTATATTTAAAGGCTATATACACAAAACCATACATTAAAGGTACTGTACACAGCATCGTTTAAATGCAAGGGTGTAAAAAGCTGAAGTCTTTAATTTGATGTGAAGTGAAGTGAGCATTGAGCTACAAAAATGTGCTTCTTATGTCCCTAAACTATGATTTTGCAAGGTTTAGCTCACTTCTTAGTACAATTTTGTCTCTAAAATTTGTTTAAGTCGGTACAAGCCCATCAAGTTACTGCATCCGAGCATCCAAGGATTGACGAGGACTTTAAACATCAGATTGATCAGAAACAGCTTTAATGTTGAAACCAAGATAAGTATTCAGAATTCTGCACATTCGCCTACAGAAAAAGGGATTGAAGAACGAAAGCAGAAACTATAGCTAAAACAAGAAAGAAGAAGATGATGAGGTTTGTTCTGAGAAGCTTCTCTGGACCAACACTAATCTCACTCCAACACAATCTGTTTGATGTCCAATTAGCCGCACAGAGTCTCATTCACAGCTATTATCATCCAGAAGAGCGTCGCTCGCCTGCCTACACAAGAACTGGCAGAGTAAATGGAGTCTGAATTAAAGATGAAGCGGGGGCTAGTCTATACGACGTCGTCTGCATTGTGTGGCGACTGTATAATTGTTGTATTATATCGGTGGGCTGATAACCTGCATTGCTCTTGGCAGCGTGCTGATACGATTCTTATACAGAAGTTGCTGCATATTTGAACACCGTCAGCGGGTTAAAAGCTCTAATCAGGTCTGTCTGAGGAACCTGTGGACTATAAAACATCACTCAAGAGCCTCTTATCACACGCTCAAGTACCTTTAGCCACGAGCGCAGCAGCTGAGTTTCTTTTTAATAGCCATTTGAGTTTTTCTTTCTTTCTTGCTCCTGCCTTTAGTCCAGGTTAATGGAAAAGATTCACCTGCTCCTTTTTTAATGATTTTGTGCTGAACACTTACAGTATGTAGGGCAAACATTGACACAACAAAACATGACAAAAGCTGCCACTGGGGCAGTACCTTCTCAAAAGGTACACTTTTGTGCCGGTTAGGTTAAAACATGTACACCTTAAGTACTAATATGTACCTTTTAGGTACCAAAATGGACCCTTTAGGTACAAACATGTACCGCCCTGCTGACAGCTTTTGTACCTTTATTCCTGCGAGTGTAGCATTGCAATATATATAGTTTTAGTTAAATATAATAGTAGCACAAAACTTTTTCCAAAGGCAAAAACAAAGTAAACTCATCACTCATCGAGCGCAGTTTACAGCTCATACTACTCTATGTTTAGTCAATAAAAAATTGCGTGAAACAAGTTTTTATATTTTACAACGATAATTAAAAAATAACCTTGTTAACATGTTGCACATTTAACTATGCTTTTGCGAAGACTTAAGTGAAGTTTTCAAGTATTTTATCAGATTTATTAGATTAATGTCCTACTACAAATACATCAAACCTTAACTTTTAATTAGTAATATGCATTGCAAAGAGCTTTACATGGACAACTTTAAAGGCTGTTTTCTTAGAATTTAGGTTTTTTTGCAGCCTCATTTTTTTTCAAATAATTGTATTTCAGCCAAATATTGTCCTAGCTAACCATTTATCAATGGAAAGCTTATCTATTTAGCTTTTAGATTATGTATACATTTCTGTTTCGAAAAACTGACCCTTATGACTGATGTATAATGATGAATTTGATGCACAAAACAATAGAACTGAGGGGAAAAATAAAAAGAGAAAAAATGCATTCAAGATGCATTAGATGCTGATTTTAGCTCTATCAATATCAATAATAATTTTCAATTTAAAGTGTTTTTACGAAGTATTATTATTCTGATATGTGAATAATTATTAAAGTTTCTTAAATAATATGGAGGAATCCAAAAAGAAGCAGGAACACAGAATTAAAGACACCTTTTTAAAATTTGAAAGAGGCAAAAGTCAGGAAGGGGTGTAGAAGAGAGCATCGGAGGCAGTGCAGTGTGTCACAGAAGTTTGTGTGTGAGATTCCTCGCCGCTTCAGAGCTGCTGCATATTTGATGCTTCACTCAAGCTCATTCTCAGAGTCACGCCTGTTATTTCCACACCAGAGCCAGCAAATCCTCAAAGAGATCTGAATCCATTGAGGATTCACTGGGTGACAGTCTGTGCTGGTGATTCAAGAGAAACACGGCTGCACACTAAGACAAAAACAGCCAATGTGGTTTTTTTGAGGCTGCTGCTGTTGTTTCACTCCTCTCCACAGAACGCCAAAGAAACACAAAGAGCATTTTTCTATTTCCAGTGGCATCATATCAACTCATCTTCTGTTGTTTATGTGGAGTTTGCAATAGTTTCTCTCTGACAGACTTGAGAGAGAATGAATAATGGTCATCTATAATGGATATAGCATTTAAATACATACAGTCAATATGCAAAAGAGCAGCATGGCATCACAATAAAGCGTTCATTGAAAAACCTGGATTGCTTGTGTGCAACCTCCACTCTCTGAGCTGAACTTTCATGCTTTAGATTCAGTACATGCATACATTTTTGAGCCTTTCAACAATAAATGCAATAAAAAAAAATTTTGGTGAATAATTAAAGAAAAAAACTGTAAAAAAAAATCTATTTTAAAGCGATCACAGCATGTATTCTCCATGCATAAACAAATATTTATTTAATATATATTTTAAAACATATAATTTCATTAATTATCATTTCCTCAATTTCATTTCACAATATTAAATCAGAGACGTTTTATTTTTTCATACTCATAGGAGACAAAAAAGGATCTGTGCACCTAATGACAAAGTAAGTATTTAAAAAGTATGTGTTTTTGTTGAGTTTCATATTGGATTAATTTATGGCTCATATGGTATGATACAGTGAGAAGGACGTGCAGGGAAAACAGCTGAGGTTCAAATTGAGTAAAAATATGCAGTTAGCTGCAGATGCAATGAAATTCTGATGAAATTCTGATGTTTGTAATGAGATCTTTCTAGTATAGCAGATACTTACATAAAATTATCTAGACATCAGTGGTAAGTCTATATCTCCATTAATAGGTCTAAAAAAATACTTAAAGAAAATCAAGAAAAATGAAGTTGCTTCAGTCCAGTAAGGGTTAACTGTGTAACATTAATAAACATTACAAACGTTTTTTCTTTAAAAAAAATCTGCTACTATATGACAGCCAAAAGACACAAGTAAAAGTCTATGCAAAGTAAAAAAAAAGCATGTTTTCATCACATTGATCATTTAGATGAAATATGATACAACAGATTTTATGGGGTTAAATTGCCATATACAAAAGCACATTTTCTTGAGCACCACACTGAACTGCAAGAGTGACCAGAACCAATCACAGCTTTGATACTACACTCACAGCACAGCTTTACTCTGTCTGTTGACCCAACACTTCAACCCCTGAAGTACACTTTCACCTGCTCTGTGTGGTCAACATGTAATGACCTGCTCTCACACACAAACTGAATTGTGGGGAACTGACTTCTGGTAGGGGGAGAGTGGGGGAAGCTGCAACAATTTTTACAGTTTTTTTAATTTCTCAGCGACCATTTGTTTTAAAAAAGACAAAATGTATATATATATTAAACCCATACATGTCACCTACCTGCCCATACTGCTGCAACATGTGTTCATATTTCATATAATTTGTACTTAAATGGACCCTGAAAAATGTTGCAACTGTCCACATGGGGACAATGATGTAAAGGATGTAAAAAAACTCATAATTGCATAATTTTTCAAAACTTTTTTTAGTTTATTTGAGACCAGAGACAGAGTTCATTGACCTAATAACAATATTTAAAAGGCAAAAGATTAAAGCATACTGCAGTAACAAGCAGTAATGAATGAACCACCAAAAGCACACAAACTGATTATTTTAAGTAAAGAATCATAGCATTATATTCACAATTCCCCATCTGACTCACAATTGTGGCAAATGTCAGTGCAGGCTTCCTGAGCCCATGCTCTGCACTACAACATTGTAGCCACACCTCTCTCGGTCTGGAGTCTAGTTCTCCAAAGACAATGCAAAAATCTTCTTTCTTAGAGTCACTGTTGGTTTTCTTTAGGCCTACCTTGTTTGTTGGTTTGTTTCCAGTGTGTTCTTTGTCAGTTTTCTCTTAACCTTTGTTGGCTTTCTCTTTGCTTTTTCTTTCTCCCTTCTCCAAAGCCTCCTTTTCGGGGGTGTCTGTCAGGATGGCCGATTTGTTCCTGCCATTTGCTTTTGTTAACTTCCGTGGCTATTAAAATATGTTCTTTATTAAACCACTGAATTGCCTTTTATATCTATTTGAACTAATTGTCATTAAAGTTGCCATGAGGGACAGTTGCAACACCCCCCAGCAGCCATCGTAAAACTAGCGATTCTAGCCTAACACGTTAGCTTTAACACAAGGTTCATAAGTCTATTAAGAGTTAAAAAACTGCATATTCAAACTATAAAGATCAATACAGAAAAAAATTCTGGTCATAAAAACCTCATATTTCAGTTCTCCCAGAAGGGAGACTTGTTAACTTCCAGAAAGAAGGAGGGGCTTACTGAGCATGTGCAGAGCGAGTGGCTCTAGCTCATTCCTGATTGGAGAAATCAGCAATGTTGCAACTGTCCCCAATCTACCCCTACTTTTATACTGACCAAATTATATTATCGTTGGATCTCTTAATCCAATCTTAACCCTTGCACCAGTTTGCATTGTTACACATTCAAATAAACATCATTTACTATTATGTATATATACTTTTTTTTTTTTTGCCTCGTGGGGACCCACAATTTTGAACATTTCAGTATTTACTATCCTTGTGGGGACCTGAACACACACAGAGGACTGTACAGCTCATCTATATTCTTTAAACTATTAAAGTACAGCAACATTCTAAATCAATCTGATAGAGTTTGTTTGAATTGGCCTTGAGACATTCAGATGTAAACTGTGTCTATCATGTTTCTCATGGTTTTAATTATCAACATATCCATAACATCAGAGAGTAAGAATATGAGAATGGAAATTTGAACGCAGCCCATGGGCTCCATGGCAACTGAAGGTTCTTATTCAGTTTCTCTTTGTTGTGCATCTGGCTGAATAGAACATAGAAATATTGTTCTGAAAAGAGCCAACAAAAGGAAATTCATTTTAATAAAGCTCAACCTCTCTTTGAAAAAGCCCATTGAGACGGACACAACCTGATTCTCAGTGGTCTGATGTACTAATGGTGCATTATCTTCAAAGAACGCAGCAGGTTGTGTAAGCCACGTTCAACTCCATGACGCTGGAATGAAAAGGGAACTGGATTTCCACCGCTATTGTTTTTGCAATGGAGACCCACGTGAGGGACAAACACAGAGACAAATGAACAAGCAATAAGAGAAAAACACACACACAGAACCACTGAACAAAGGAAGACGATTTACCACGTCTCACAATAAGGAGACTTATTGGGCTTAATATCTGCTAACCTTTGTTCTGTTTTTTTGTCCTCACTGTGGACCCAAATGTGTGGTTGGTTGTGCAGATATTTGTAATTTAACCACTTTTTTTACTTTTGCAAATGTATTTTTAATTATTTGTTGTTTATTTTTGAAAAATAATTTCTGTAAAGACACAAATCCATTGAAGCCCGTTTCCGCCCATTTTTTCGTAGAATTGCATGATACAAACTCGCAATTCTGACTTTTTTTCTCAAAGCTGTGAGATATAAGCTCACAATTGCAAGTTAGAATTAAGAGATATTGTCAGGTTATCACCACAGTCACAGCCCTCCTGGACGCTCTCACTTCCTGGTTTCTCCTGGCTCCGTGATCCAGCAAGAAAATATCCCAGTTAATGCTCAGGTCTCTCAAAACTGTGTCCCTGGGACCCGATCATTGCCAATCATCTCCATTCCTTCTGCGACTCAACAAACCTATATCCATTATCACTACCTGTTTGTCTCCACTGGTTTATGACAGATAGAAAGTCAGAATTGTGTGTTGAGGGACATGAACGCACACATGGAGAACTCTACAGTGGGCGTGTTTCCCACAAGCTGTTCAAGAATGTGAACTTCACACACTGGAGGAAGCTGGTCAACTGATTTATCTGAAAGATTGGTGGTTTAGCTTGCTAGTAGAGCCTTGGAATATCAACACAAAGAAGACATGATTGCAAGAAGATTAACAACATTTATTAACAATATATGCAAGAGTAAATACAACAACTAGTGATAAAATTCGGCCACTGCTGTTGAATCCAGAGATGTAGAGGAATGTTTATGGATGTCATTTCCTAAACCTTTGGATTTGGTGCAATGGTGAGGGTCAAGCCATTGTCCAATGAGAAGTCCCCACGTAGGTGGTCGTATTGGCAGAAGATTTCCCTTCCTGCCCTGTTAGAGGTGTCTGGCATCTAATCTAATGGTTCTGGACATTTCTTTATGTTCCTCCACCATCATCCAGTCACATCTCCCTCCACACCAGCAGTGTGAAATATGCATGTATTCGACCGAAATTCCAGAATTCAGCATACTGCGTAAGTTTATAAAATTGTCAACCAATTGGATGCTACATTTTATTCTTTCCAAAATTAAAGCACTTGAATATGACAAGTAATCATGACTTCATACAGTAAGTGGGAAATTACCAGTAAATAAAGATTACTAGAAAGCTACAGACAGGTGTTTTAGCATTGGAGCTAAACTTTGCTCAGCCCTGCCCTGCCCTAAATATTTTCCAAAGAATATCTCAATGCTTATAAGGCAGCAGTAGAATAGTGTTTAAGTTTGAGGCAATGTCACATTTTAGTCTTTGCATCAGTGCCACCTTAAACTTCTGATACATGTAGACAATTCACACATGAAGTAATTACTAAATATATTAATACATACAGTGCCCACCACTAATATTGGCAGCCTTGGTAAATCTGAGCAAAGGTGGCTGTGAAAATAAATCTGCATTATTTATCCTTTATCCTCACACAATTCTAACCTACCATTGAAGTAAAACAATTGAAAACAGGAGAAATGATAAAATAATAAGAAGTGATAAAATAATAATACACACGGGGATCAGGGACATTTTATGGACAGGTGTCTGCTGATGGAGATGTGGACAATGATCCGGATCCTGGACGATCCGCAGGCTGCTTTCGTTAGCTTGTTTGAACACCTGCTCCAGAAAACATGGCATGGATGGAATGGCATATTAGTGCACATTAGCCATGTAAACTTAAGGTAGATTTGCATCTTTCTGGCATCCATATTTAGACTCGCACAAGGGATAAGTGCATGAGAGTATTAGCATTTACATACACACTGTACTAATGACAGACTAAGCGTTACAGTCATAATATTAGAATGTAACACCTAATTATCCAAAAATATTGTAATTTACATACCTCAATCAAGCTTCTGTAAGCACTGGTCCTTGTTCGTCTTATTCTGGAAACAAGTGGACTACCCACAAGCCCTTGGGGTGCCTCTCTCTCTCATCTGGCTGCTGTGGGAACAGCTTGGGGATCCAGTGGGGAAACAGCTTGCAGATGAGTTGGCCAAATGTATTAACTGGTTTTGTATGTATCATCAGCTCTCAGTTCAGTCTTAGCTTAGCAGTTCACTCCTGTTAAAGAAAAATGTTCTAACTTACATGAATGCATGAATAAGCCATGTAGGAACCACCCTGTGTAGGTGTTGGTTGAGATCGCACTGGTGATTCTCTCACTTACCTGGATGTCCTCAGGTGACCATCACCAGATTAACCCTATATTTCATGACCATCCACAGCTTTAACCAATGGGTGCTTAAATTACATGATCCAGCTTCATCAATAATATGCATTTTACATTTATTCAGGCATTTGCAAATGCTTTGATAACACATTATTTTAAGGACCAAATATTTGTTCATTAGCATGCATACTACTAGCATATTGGCTGTTTATTAGTACTTGTCCTTGACATAAAATGAGGAGTTTATTGAGGGGAAAACACTTAGTTATTAGTTAACATTGTTACCAATGCTTTCATCTAAATTGACATGAACTGAATTAAAACTACATATTTGATCTGTTAATGAATTGCTTGGCAATCAAACCTTGACCTTGCACTATTTGGAATATTTCACTTTATCCCAATATCATTTTTGAAGCTTGTTAACTCTTGTTAATGTGAGCATAATTAAAATACCGTAGTTGCTGAAGTTATAGTTAGCATAGTAAAGCTGTTGTTTATATTTGCCACCACTGTCAAATAAAAGAGGAAAAAATAACTAAAGCCATTACTAAAAACAGCAAATTGTATAAGGTCATCTAAAAAGTGCATAAAACCTCAGTCTGGCATGTTTTTCAGATAACCATATAATCTACTGCCTTCAAATGTTTGAATCTGATAATAATCAGAAATGTTTCTTGAGCAGTAAATCAGTATATTAAAATGATTTCTGAAGGATCATGTGATGGAAGACTAGAGTAATGATGCTGAAAATTCAGCTGTGCATTACAGAAATAAATAACAGTTGAATATATATATATATATATATATATATATAACTAGGAAAGAGTTCTTTTAAATTAGACCAAATAAATGCAGCCTAGGTGAGCAGAAGAGATCACCATTCCAAACATATGTAACTGTATACAACATAAGAATCAAACTAATTGTTTTTCTATTGGTCTTGTGGTTTTGAACACACTCATAAAGGTCCCCGCTAATTAGCAGCAGCTTTATAAGAGCTCACTCTAGTTATGGTGAGACTGGCGTTGAATGGTAATGGCTGGCATGCTGTGACACTACTTGGCAAGGACCTTCATCACTGGCAGAGTCTGGTGTAGATCTGGCTTTATATGCAGAGGCTGGCATACTGTCAGATGGCAAAGTTTGGCAGGGCACAGCAGAGGCTGGCATGTATAAACAAGGCTTGGCATGACATGTGCCTGCGCTCTGTGCCACCCAAACCATAAAGAAGTTTAATTAGAGGACTAATGCCCACTTCTGGGGGCGGCACAGTGGGCAGCTTGCACAGACTGGCAAAAGCACACTGGGGAGCAGACCTGGACATGACTGAGAGGAATCAACACACACACAAACCAGTGAACCACTAAATAATCCGAATATAAAAATCACACATTAATACATGGAAGTAGAGTTACTAATCTAATCATTACATTCTTCTGCTTTGTGCTTGCCCTATCTCTTTCGCTAAGCATATTTTTCCTTCACTTGCTACATTATTATTACTGTCTGCATGTTAAAGGGAAGTACATTTCAGACACAATGCATAGGTGCTCAAAAATTTCATGACGACGTTTTATTTGGCCCACCGTGCCATGTCACAAGATGGTGAAGAAATGGGCAAAAACATGCCAGTGAAGTATGTTTATGATTAGATTAATTTTCAAGTAAATCTACAGTATGTGCTGATGGGTTTACAAATGCAAAACGATGCATGTCAGAGAATGAAATATCACAGTTACACATGCTTTAGAATTATTATTATTGTTAGTCTACCTACAGTATCTCTCTCTCTCTCTCTCTCTCTCTCTCTATATATATATATATATATACTGTATATATGCATCTCATTAAATTCTCAATCAAGTTTGATTTTTTGACCCTTCGTGGGGCCAAAAAAACTGAATTATATGCATATACACCATAAAAAATACAATTAGTTGAAAAGCAGGAAATTAAGTAAGCACTGAATAAGGTCATGCTCTGGATTTGCGAATCATAATTAAGATTAAGATTTACATATGTGACATGACTAATTATAGCTGATTGAGTTAAGGATCACACCTGATGCTGCTACTAATGTGTCTGAGCAGCAGACTCCTCTTGATGATTTCATTTTCTTCTTAAAGCTCATTAAGATCTCATTTAACCATAAAGACACTGTTGTAAAACAGCATTTAATATAGAATCCACCGAGCTTTATACTATCACTCTCATATAGACAACAGGCAGCGAGGATCACACTGAAATCATAATCACCTGTGTGCGGCTCAGGATTTCAGCTCTATTTCCAAAGGACAGGACAGCGTTATCTGAGAGCCACATATTCTCCTGCTCTTGACCTGAGCTTTCCTCACTCAATTCCATACGGATACGCTTCAATATGCATCCAAATCCTTTCCATCTAGGCAGAGAAGAAGAGACGCAGATATTAAATGAAAAGGAGTGCGATTGCTGAAGAGATAATAGAGAAAACGCAGCAAAGAAATCAGGCTGTTACTTTACATAAAACAGATAACAGATAAACACTCCTGTGGAAACTTTAGTTTGTCAACTCACAAACTACGCTGAATTTAAAAGTAGTTAAACAAAAATCAAGCTATGGAGACAGTAATTAACAACACTACAAAATATATGCATAAAGAGAAGTGAACAACACTGGTGTAACTTGAGGGGACAATATAAACTTTAACTATTAAGTGATATTTATTTTTGCAGAAGAATCTGTGTTTATCCTCACAGATAATCTCAGTTATATATCTCAGTTAAGGACACAACACAACACCTTAAGCAGAAATTGACTCTAAATATAAGATGAAAACAATTTAAGATTTCCAAATCATAGTACTAATCAACAGTATTTCACTACAGCACAGAAGATACAAAATGCAAAATTAACATCAATTCTCTTTCCTTTTCTGGTCAGTTTCTCGAGTCTCTGCACCAACTGTCCGGCGGTCCACACTGCATTAATGAACTGTAATGTTCTCACAGCTTCTGTTTACGAACAGACTTTTGGCCACCGAGGCATCATATTTCAACTCAAAGCTTGAAACTACTGACCATTTTTCTTCTAATTTTTCACATTCTACCTGTCTCAATCTGACTAATATTAGATAGTCTTCCTATCTTTATATCCCATCTCAGGCACATTTGTTGATTTTCATTAGATGCAGTATGTAGGTCTGAGACTGATTCTCTTGAAACTGTGGACATGATAATAAAAAACAAAGAAAAAAAGAAGAAGCCCATAGCGACATGTTGCAGAGTCTGCCAGTCAGACATGTATCATCCTCAGGTCTTCAGTGAGCACTGGACTGTGAACTCGGCCCAGGGTGCAAATCAGAGTTCAGCTGTGGTTCAGACTTGATTCGGTGACTTTGGGTGACATGGGAAAAAAATGCTTACGAAACTTAACTTGTTTTCATTTCAGGAAATGTCTGTCTACTTGAATTTATAATTACGTTGTATAAAGTCTGCAACCTATACTCAACAATCTTTCGGGTTACATAAACAGTCTCGGTCTGTAACAAATGTGTAACAGTAGCAGACTACATAATTACATCGACATAATTACAGACTGTAAGTACAAACTGTTCCATAACTTAGTTACATGCTAAGTACATTTTGTTACATACTAAGTACAACAGCGACGACACGTAAGTCGTGATGATGTGTGACACTCACACACATCATCAACACATTTCTCCTCACAGGCACTTTCCCCACTGCATTCAAACATGTCTCGGTCTGATGACGATGTTCTTCTTCATCAGTTAGGAACCTAGGTGTGCTGTTTTATAGCAATCTTTCATTTGAAACCCATGTGTCTAGTATCTGTAGAACTGCATTTTTCTATCTTAAGAACATATCTAAATTGCGTCCTATGCTCTCAAATGCAGAAATTTTAATTCATGTGTTTATGACCTCGAGGTTAGATTATTGTAATGCTTTATTGGGTGGTTGTTCTGCACGCTTGATAAA
>JAUMHI010000041.1:732008-773129 GCA_032359435.1 Enteromius unitaeniatus
AGGAATGGCAGAGGATCCCCAAATCCAGGTGTGAAAAACTTGTTGCATCTTTCTCAAAAAGACTCATGGCTGTATTCAATCAAAAGGGTGCTTCCACTAAATACTGAGCAAAGGGTCTGAATACTGATCATGTGATATTTCAGTTTTTTCTTTAATAAATCTGCAAAACCATCAACAATTCAATATTTTAAGGGGTTCTGAATACTTTCTGTGCTCACTGTATATCCGATAAACAATTTTGGAAAACATCAATTTAATGTGAGTTTAAAGTAAATAAACCAAAACACTGGTATTTGTTGACAAACTTTAGTTCTTTTGGAATGGTTTTTCAAAATAATTATACAACATAAATAATTTCTGCATTCATGAAATACTTAGTGCCTTGTAAGATACAGTGAGTAAAGATATTTTCTTTCACAGTAAAAGCAACCTAAACAGTTTTCCATTCTGAACAGAATCAGTGAGCATGAGGGTCTCTGTATGCATCACCAAAAGCTGCTTCTTAAGCCAGAGACGTGAGGTTGTGATTAACACACCGGAAAAATCAAAGAACATACGGCCCGACTGAGGCGCTCTCTTTGTCCAGCCGAGATCAGGCTGTTTGCAGCATGTAATTCAGAGTGATGCCACATTTATACCTCTGTGAGCACAGTTCAGAGCGGAGTCACCACCTGAACCTCACATGCAGCTCGGTTTAGAAGTCTGCTACGACGCAAAACAAAATCCAATCATACATTGCCATTCGAATTAAGTATGTAGATAGAAAAATAAAGCATGCTGATGTATCTGATGACAAACTCCACTGGCTCTAAAGTGAACGAAGTTTTCCAGAGCTGAATCACTCTCATCAGGCTCAAGGTGAGAGAGAACAGGTGCTACTGAGCCCCACAGAGCTGCCTGGCACATGACCGGAGCTCCTGGGTCTGTTTCCATCAGACACACACTCACCTGTGAGATCTCCTCACCTGAGCAGCAGTGTCCTGCGTCCCGCTGAAGCTGGAGGTGATGGAGAAGCGAGCACAAAACCTGTAATCCTGTAATTAACACAACTCCGTTCTAATGTGCTTTTCACATGTGCACCCACGCAAGGCCAGAAATAATCATCTTACATCTAACTGAATTTTAATATGTAAAAATCCTGGAAAAGTAACACTGCCATTGGCGTCTGCTAATTAGGAAGCTTTGTGATTATTTCAAAACTTTCTGGCACAATATTAAGAACTTTGCAGCCTTTAAAGAACAGTTGATCTAAAAATAATGTGCATTTACTCACCATCATGCTGTTCAAAACCTTTATGATTTTAACCCCCACCACATACTATACTGAAGAACATCCAGACGCTAACCCATTCCAATTAAAAATGTCTAATAACAGACCCAAATTTAAGTTGTTCAACTGTGCGCCAATCAAGGCTTGTTTACTTGAAAATGTGTGAACCTGACAGAAGCGACGGCTGGGAGACATTTTGCCGCCAAACGCCGCATGATTTTCACTTGATTTTTTATTTTTTTTTAAATAGAGAACAACAAAAGCCCAAAATTGCATTTGAATGATCAAATACACACACTGTCGACTTCCTCCTGGCGTCGGTTGAACTGCTATAATCTTAACTTTGACCTCTTTGGTGCGTTGTGACCTTCTAGAAGCGTAAGCCAATCATAGTTGACCATTTAAAATAAGGAATTTCAGCAGTGCCTAAAATAAAAATATTAGGGAAAACATATAAAAGGGAAATTACTGAACCACAAATTATAAACAAATATGAAGTAACTAAATTAAACGCAAAGTAGAACAGCTAAAATATTATTTTTTTCCCAAAAATCTGAGCAAATGCAAAACCTAAAAGACATTAACACTGACTTATTTTATTTATGTTGATTTGAAATAGTGCTTGTTTTAGCTCTCTTTACTCAGAGAGAGAAATCATTTATTTGATTTTCAGTGTATTCCCTTCATCGCTGGGGGCTTTGTTTTTTTGTCGGATTTGTAGAACATATAAATACCATAATAAATTATTTGCATTTTCAGATTTTTCATTTGCTATAAGTTAAAAAAAAAATTAAATATTCCAAGTTGTGCAGGATTTCCGCTGCGATTTTACATATTTTAAAACAAAATGAAAATCACCAGAGGTTTTTGTTTTTTGTTTTGTTGCAAAAACATGTTTAATTTCTTGATGCTTGTTTATTTACAAGTAGTAAATCTGGAAAAAAAAAAACATATTTACACATGAATACACCAGTGACAGTTCTAAATCATAAACGATCAAATATCTTGTTATTTCAGTTTCACTAACAACACAAACTGTCTTGCGTCATCTTTGCATCTTTTTTCCTGATCTAAAGGACAGATACTTCATGATCATATTTCAGAAATTACTGGAAAGAAGCAAAAGCCAAAGACGGATGAGGTTAGGCGTGAGAGCTTCTGTATCTGTGCCGCAGTATTATTGCGTTTTATCATGTGGACCTTCATAGTAATCTTTAGAGCAGATTCATGAAAACTGTAGAAGCCATTACAGGAGCATATGAAAGGAGAGCAGAGAAGACTCCAGCAGCACCAGTTTAGACACATTTCAACCTAAGAAACACAACGACAGGTTCAAAATATAAATAAATTAAAACACAATGTGAAATTTTTCTTTCTTTTCTTTTTTTTACATGTGATTTGAAAGTTGGGTGTAAACATTGAGAGTCCCTGGGAAGAACCGCAACCCAGACATCCAGAACATCATAGGTGAGTCCAGCAAACTGACCACAGTATCTCTGGCCGAGAGACAAACTCAAGAGTGGAAGGAAGATCCTGAGATGTTTGGAACTCATTTTAAAGCACGTGACGTCAAACCAGACTGATTAGAAGGTCAACGGGCTGCCCGCTGCTGTTACACTGAGCAAAAACACCAACACGACCTCCATCAGTCTAAATCAACCGATACTGATTGTGCAAAGTGTGGATGTGCACCAACCTGCTGACAGCACAAGGTTATTGCATACATTGTACGTAGATCAGATTGTAATATGTCAAAACAGACCAGTTGAGCAGGAGAAAAAGCTTAAAGTATGTTTTTCTTCATTTCGTCTTTGGGGTTCAGCAGAGCTGGTTACTTTAGTTTCAATAACCATTAAATTGGTTTTGAGGCTCGTTCACACCAGGGAGGATAACTTAGCAGCCTACATTAAAATTAAATGCATAATCACTTTCCGATCAATACGTTTTTCTAATAAAATTACAGTCAAATCAAATCTTCCTGCACTGCAATGTCATGCACAAAACATATCAGAAGTGCACTTTTAGACTTTGGCCAGGATGCTAATATAGTTATCATTCATAGCATGAACAGGCCTTTAATTTTTTATTTTGGTAAAATGAGCATTAGAGCATCCACGAAACGGCCTGATTTGTTCAGTTTTCCTTTGCTGTCATATTTCCAATTAAAAAGAGAGGTTAGGATGGTACTCTTAAACAGCTAATAGCTTTCATTTAGCCATTTTACGTGCATTTAACTGGAGAAAAACACTAAGATCAATATGATTGGTCAAGTTTCCTGAAAGAGAAAGACTGCCGTTTTTTGAAATGCTAAAAGTAAACCAGCTTGAGTTGAATTTGGTCATTTGTAGAGCAGCATACGATGCACTCAAATCTAATAGGCATGTTGATCTCACAGGCTCTGAGAATATGAGAAACTGGCCAGAAACTTCGGAAGAGACTCGTTGAGAACATGGAAGATGAATGGAGAAACTAGAATGATATTTCATCACTGATACTGTAGTTATTTTTCCCTCCGTGGTTTTAAATGTTGCTCATGCACTAAAGCGTTCGCTCAGAAATGATGAATCTCAGGCTCAAGAGGAAACAAACGAGACGTGTGTTCGATGAAAGCAGAGCGATTGATCAGTCGAAATCAATCAGGCCCATCTCATTAAAAACAAAAGGCCGTTTCTCTTTTCTGATCACGGAGGCTGAAGACCTGATGAATGAGCGTCTCCTCCCTCTGTATCGACACACTGCAGAAACACTGACTCATGCTTCTCAAACAATTCACTCCACCTCCTTTACACTCATTTATTTCCGCTCAGTCTCACTAAACGCACTTTCTTCAGAGAATGAACCTGCTGAAATGAGTTGATTTGGCGTCCAATATCACAAGTAGCATTTTTGGATGAAATATTTCTTGATTTCCCGTCTTGATTTTTTTTTCCATTGTAAAACAATCAGAGCACATTCCTACATCACAAACCTTTTTTTCTTAGCATCAAACAACATTCAAATAAAACATGGCACAGGACAAGATTTTTATTCTTTTTTTTTTCCTTTTTTTCCTTGCTGTTTTTTCCTTCTTTTTGTCATTTGTGTAATGTCAAATTCACCTGTACGTAAAGGTTTAAAAACACCGTCGCGTTTCCTAACCCGAAGCGGGACGTGGTGTTCATGAGATGGAGGCAGTTGCTCGTTGATTCTGTAAACTGTGCAAATTCAGCAGAAACACAAGTGGCAAAGAGAGCGGAGAGTCGATAACATTTGTACAAAATAATAAAACATAGTAAACACGCAATCAGATTAGAGTGTCCTTTGATCCGTCGCGATCGTTGGCTCATGACACGGTCATATGACTTCATCAGAGGTCCCAAGTGTCCTCATTGTCTCTTTAAAAGTGTCTTTGTCCGCGTTGTGTGAAGACGTCCACCGCACTCGACAACAAATCATCCAAAAACAACGCAAAATCTACACCACCTACATTCATTGTTGTGGTTTTGTCCTGGTGTAAAACAGTCTGGATCAGCTGGAGAGAGCCATGGTGTCGATCACCTGCTCCAGCTTGACCCTCAGTCTCTGGCGGCGGGACTGTTCATCCCTCTCCAGCGCAGACAGGATCTACACAGAAGGAGAAAAGCCAGTGAATTCAGTGAGTCAGAGTGTGTTCAGAGGCCTAAGCGGTGTTCGTTCTCACCTCATCCTTGTATTTGGTGATGTAGGAGAAGATCTCGTGCAGCGCGCTCATGCTGTTGAACTGATTTAAATGCAGACGCGACTGCTCGGCCAGATACGCACTCATATCCTGATCACTGATCGCAGGCATCCGCGAGATATCAGAGTAATACCTGCAACAACAACAGCAGCCATCGATCAGCAGACCAACATCCCTCAGCAGATCAAACACACACTTTACCCCACAATTCATTTCCTATACGTACAACTATAAAGGTCTCTAGCACCAAAACCATGGTTTCTAGATAAATAATGAACCAGAGAGGTAGTTTTGTGTTGTGAACACTAGCCTTTGTCTAAAAGTTTGGGGTTAGTATGATTGTTTTGTTTTAAAGAAATAAGAAACAGTGACAGTAAAAACATTTATAATGCTTAAAAAAAATTGTATTTCAAATCAATGCTATACTTTATACTAAAAAAACAAAAAACAAAAAAAAAATCTGTTCATTAACTGCATCATGGTTTTCACAAACATTGTGCAGCACAAGTTTTTAACTTTGATAATAATCAGAAATATTAGAATGATTCCTGCTCCATAAATAAATAAACAAAATAAAAACTAACGAACACTAACTTCTTTTTGTATTCTATTCATTTGTTTTCTTTTTATCATACAACTAACAATGTTTTTTAATAAAAATAAAATAGCTGTTTTAAACTGTAATAATATATTAAATAATATATTTAATATATTAAATACATTTTAATTCATTTAATTATTTATTAAGTGAAGATCCATCCCCAAACATGACGTGTAAAAGACTACACCTAAATATTTTTCAACATTTATATTAATATATATATATATATATATATATATATATATATATAAATAACATAATATTTATCATGCAAATTATTTTAAATATAAGATCTAAAACACAAAATATAGCTATAATAGTCAAAGCATTTGATACTATTTCTCACTAATTAAATGAAAGGATGCATAATATTTAATCACTGTTGCAATATAAAGTACACAGTTATAAACAAATATTTACTTTAAAAACACTTCATATTATTTTTTTTTATTTATAACACCACAAAAATTCCAGAGACACCTGTGAACATTTTTGAGTGATTCTATAAACTGTTGATTCTAAAAGAGACCAAATGATTCCTTCAATTCGAACCAAATGATGCCAATTAATCAGATGTACCAATTAATGCTTTTTTGTGTAATAAATCAGAAATGCTATTAAATGCGTCACAATGCAATGTGAATATATCCTGAGCGTGATATATCAGCCAGCACTGTAGCTGGAGCAGGTAGTGATCCGAGTCGTACCTCTCCACCCAGTTCTTGTAGTTGGGGATGTCTTTAGCGTAGAGCAGCTTGTTGGAGGGCGAGTCTTTGCCCAGCTTGTGTTCTGACGTGGAGCAGGAGTCCATGAAGGTCTGGGCCACGACGGACAGACACGCGTCTGTAATGCTGTTCTTATGAATGTCGAACACAAACTGAGGGTTCTTGATCACGTTCACCCAGAACCTCAACGGCAAACTGCAGACAAAGAAGAACGACGTTCAAACACCAACAGACGAAGTGCTGTAGCTCCTCAAACAAGACACACACACTCACCAGTTGCTCTTCCACGTGTGTCTGACGTCAGGGTCTGATATTACGTGTCTGTCGGCCTGCTCGTCTAAGAAGTCAAACATGTATTTGATGGCCAGAGGAAGTGCACTGCCCCGGTGGGCCGTACTGAAGATGGTCTCAAACAGGTCGTCTACAAACTTCTGCAGTGTCCCCTGTGAGAGAGACGGGAAGACAATCAAAATTAATTTAATTTAATTTAAGAGACATGTTTAATCACTGTACCAGTAAAAGAAAAATATTTACTGCATATATTCTCTCTAAATAAATAAATATAATACACAAAATTGTCTAAATGATGAATTGATTCATGCAAAGAAGTAAATCTGAACTTATTTGTGTAAACAAATCAAACACACCAACTCAACTAGTGCTATTTTCGCTACTGAAGTATAAATCAGATGCATATTTAAAACATCTGTCTTAATGCAAATCTTTTTCTTTAAGAAACCTGCTCAGATAAAAAGCCCAAAATCATTGCGATGTCCTCAGTGTAGCTTCATTATACACTGCAAGCTAAAACATTGTGAACATACACTGCAACAATTATTTTCTTGCTTAGTATTTTAGTCTTGCTTTCCAGGACAGATATCTAAACATCATGATACATTTACTAAAGAAGCAAAATGTCATACTATATTGATCTGTTTTATAAAAAAAAAAAACTTAAAAAGAGGAACAATAACTGCCATTGTGGTATATTTATTAGGTATATATAAACACACACATTTATATATTTCAGAAAAATATGTTGTTTATATATTAAATATGAATGTAAATATAGACATTTAAATATTCCCCAAATATATACTGCATGTGTATTTATATATACATACATAACAGATATACACAGAACACACATATATTGTGTAGACAAAACAGCGCTACTTGTTTCTCATTTGAATTAAGTGTATTTTTCCGAGCCCGCAGGCAGATTTATTTCTTAGTTTAAGCCAAACTAAATCTATTTTTTTTAAGTGATCAATCACTAATATTTTACTGTGTGTGGTTTTGCTTGTGTCTTGATTTAAGAATGTTAAGATATTGAGATATCTGGAACACCAGACCAAAACACTAAGCATGGAAACAGTGTCTGATGTTGGTTCAGATGCATGTGTTCTTCACATGGGTTTCAGGGAAATGCAGCGGAGATATTGGTGTCGTGCCAGATGGAGACGGAGCACTGGATGGATAAAGAGCTAGTTTTTCCCAAACGCTCAATAAGCAAAGGTCAGTGGTCTAATTAAGATACAGTTGTCTGTGAGAGTGGGAGCACTGGTAAATGTTAATGAGCAACTAGTCATTCACACACAAAGGTCAAGACTAACTGTCTGAGGACATCAGCTAAGAAAATCAGACATGTGCTTCAAAAGTGAGGCAATTAGTTCCAGAGTGTGCGTTTGTCAAGATGGGGAATATTAGCGACAGATTTCACCGCACTCGTACTGAGTAACAGTCCAGGAAAAATACCTTGCTTTGGATCTGCACAGATTTGCTCTGACTACAAGTAAATATGTGGCAGTGTTGATATTGGTAACTAAAATTAAAACTATTTGTTTTTTGGTCACTGAAATACAGCTAGAGAATAAGCTCATGTAGAATATGGCATTAATATATGCTTAATTTCTACTAATAAATGGCGAATATTCTAGGAATATGCAAAAAAAAAAAAGAAATTCAGCTTTAATGAGCAAAACCATACAATAAGAAATGAGAAAAACTGATTGGCAACAGCATTACAAAAAGACAAAAGCACATAAAATTACTATAACTTACCACAATGCAATGCAACCTTCAATTTTGCTAAATGACACGTATTATCAACCATGATTTTTAACATGCTTAATCTCCTTTGCAGCAAATATTTTGAAAATTAAATGTGATGCACTGTTTTTCAAGGTGTCTCTGATCACCCCAGGTGTCCTCACCTTGGTAGCCAGCAGACGGGTCAGGTAGATCTCAGACACCATCTTGCTGCCGCGGTCGCCCTCCCTCTGGTCCGGGTGGTCGTGGTTCTTCACCAGGTGCCAGAGCTTGGTGCCGCTCTCCAGGTCTGGAGTGATCATGGGCGTCCGCGAGCGAAGGCTGTCTGGACTGCTGGCCGTTCTCAGCATGCTCTCTGAGGACAGAGTCAGGGTTTGGCAGGTGAGAAATGTGGAGGAAAGATATGCAAACAAACTAAAACTCTAGGAAATGGAGAAAAAAGACTGGAGTGAGATCATCAATTATAAAAATGTTAAAATTGTAAATAGTCAACTGAACGGGGACAGTCCAAATTTATACTATACACTAAACCTAGTGGTGTATCATGACTGTTTCTTTTCTCTCTGTTCCTCCCTCACTGTCAAACACAGATTTTGAATTTCATATCCATCCTTTCTATTCTGTGTGAAGTTCCTCTCACCGTGAGTTCATCAGGACACAACACAAACACACCTCTGCTGAAACAAACACCAAAGAGCAAGCAGAGAGAAAGGCTATGTGCAGAATAAAATAGACTACAAAGGTAATGCTCTCTGCATCCTGCACAGAATATTCTGTATACTGCTGTTTTTGTATGTGTGTGGAATAAAATTTTTCATTTCTGTGTACAATCAGATGTTAACATTTACAGAAAGCTGATTAATTCCAGATTAATTAATTCTGATTAAGATAGATTAATCTATCTATCTATCATATAATTTCAGTAATTTTAGTATTAATTTAATTATTTCATATTATATATATATAAATAAATAAAATAAAATAAATTATATACATTTAAAAGTAATGTATTTTTTTTTGTTTTTTTTTTTACAAATACTAACTCTTTCAGAATAAATAATCTAACAGATTTTAAAATAAAATCTAGCAAAAAGACAAAAGCAAAAAAGAAAATGTACATAACCGGACATATATATGCTTTATACACACACACACACACATATATATATATATATATATATATATATATAAATAAAAGACTGGCAATAGAAGGCCACATTTGATCCACTGGGATACAGTATTTCATGTTCTGGTTTAATACTGCACGGTCGTATTACTCGGAGCATGACTAGCGCTAGAGAAGCACCCCTCTCCCTCTCTCTCTCTCTCTCTCTCTCACCGTATCTGCTGAGGGATTTGGTGAACGTTGAGGAGTTGGAGATGTTGTAGGCGGAGTTCTGTTTGGGAACCAATGCAATAGCTGACCCGTCTGTTACCTAGACGACAGGGAGAGAGAAAGATTGACACTGACACTCTATTACCGCCACAAATACAGGATACAGTCAGCATCAGACCAGATCAGCATTTTTATTTATGAGCATCAATCTAAAAAAAACTGATTTACATGAAAATTCTATACTGTAAAAATAATTTTTGTTTTTGTTTTAATATTGTAAAACATCCAATATTACACACACAAAAAAATAGAAAACAACAAAAAATGGTAATTTTACTATTATCATTAAAAAATCTAGGTTCTAAATTCTGCAGCTTGTTGACTTGCAAGTTTTAGTCCCCATATCAGTTATTATCCAAAAATAATAATTATTATTATCCTAAACTAATTTTGTAAACATGAACATGTAAAATGGCTTAAAGTAAAGTTGTATTTATTTGATGTGAGGCAGTTATGCCTCAGTTTTGTGCTACCAGCTCAGATTGTGCTAACTTTCGTCTTTATCCAACAGCATATCTTGAAATGGTCTTTTTTGTGTTTTTCACCAGTGGGCCCCACCCCACCCCATATTTCTATATCTGTAAACATGTTTTGTTTTGTTTTCAGCCATAACATAAAAATATTGACATCAATGAATATATCTGTATCAGTGCATCTCTACTGACCAACGCTGCTTTTGTAACTATGTTTTGTAAAAGCGTTGCTATGGTTACCTGTTCGTGCGCTACGTGTTAAAATGCTTCAATTGTTACCTAGTAACTTTGCTGAGGGGTTGCCATGGTTACTGTGCAGCGGGGTGTAGAGATATTGCCATAGTAACCTGGCAGAGGATGCTGCGAGGCCACTGCGGTTACCTGATAGTGCGCCAGCGTGTTCAGACGCTTCCAGTCGTTGTCGATCTTAGTCGTGACGTCTTCGTCCTGGAGGATCATACGAGCCATGCGACCATGACGCCACTCTAAGCAGAGAAAACACAGCAATATCAGCCATCTGAGCAGCTAATCTAGATCCCTACTGTAAAAAATGTTATTTATGGTCATCTGCTGGACGTCCAGCTGGCGGGGTTAAGGTCAAACATCTAGTTCAAGCTGGTAGATCACACTGTAACCACAATAAAGCACTTCGTCACTGTCGTACCGAGGTCCATGTCTCCCACTTTGGGCCTCTGTGAGTATGGAGTGCCTTTAAAGACGGCGTCCAGCAGCTTCTCTTTGACTTGTGCGATGGTGTCGCAGTTCAGGCACTTAACGGTGACCTCAGCTGCGTTCTCATTCTCTGGGTTAATGCAGTTCAGCGTCTGCAGACCAGAGAAATGCATTAAAACACCCTCCCACTTAAATAAATCACATACACACGGTTCACTGAAACCCATTCACGCATAGCAGAATAAAAATTACAGTGTTTAACACTTTTAACATGCAACACTTTGAGGGCTTGTTTTTGGCGCTGAAAAAAAAAAACTGTGGCTTTTTGTCTGTTTTTTTTTTTTCTCACAACTGCGGGTTTACATTTTGCAATTGACTTTTTTCTCAGAATTTTGTGATATGAACTCCCAATTGTAAGAAAATAGTCTTTTTCTGGTAGAATTGGACTTTGTAACCGGCAATCACAAATATATTTATCACTTTTTAGAGAAAAGAAGTCATAATTGTGAGAAAAATAAGAATAGCACAGAAAAAGGTATGAAATTTGAGTTTATGTCATGCAATTCTGAGCAAAAAGGAGTCAGAAATGCAAGAAAAAAGCCAGAATAGCAAAGAAAAAACTCAAAATTTTGAGTTTATTATACAGTATATATATAACACAGACAACTATGACAAGTTTTTTTCAATAAAATTTCTGACTCATTCAGAGCTATTTCTGGTTGACCTGGAGTCAGAACTGACCAGTGTTTTGTAGTCGATCTGTTGTCGGATGAGTTTGTCCTCGCTGAGCGAGTATCTGGCCTCTCCGGTGATGGCATCTATCGGCCCCTTTTCCATCTGCTGCTTTATAGCACAATACAGCATGAAGAGAGGCTCACCCGCACACTCCTGAACACACGGATAACAGAGAGAGATTAGACCTCAGTATAACACATCAACACACACTCAACGCAAGCTCTTGTATATTTATATCACAGAGTGTTTGGATCATCTTCATCTTGTCCTAAAACAGACCCAAATCACACCCGTAACTCATGCACACACACCCGTCTGACTCTAGGAGGAGCTGTAACAAGCCAATTCATGTCTCAGCTTAGAAATCAGAGCTGTATGGGGTAAACGAATCCTTCATTTTCTCCATTTCATCCCAGGAAGGCGGCATTTTGAGTTTAACACTGTAATGTCAAGAGTAAACGGCTCATGGGAAGAACACAGTGTGATCTTTATACTTCGTGAGAACTGAAGGTGGTACTACAGCAAGCGTTACTTTATGTGAAATAACTACTGTATGTAACAGAAAAGGTTTTAAACCTTTTTTTTGGGGTGAACCGTCCCTTTAAGGACTTCCAAACACCTTGCAATTGACCTAATTTGGCTTTGTTGAAAGGCCTAAAACATGCTAAAATAATTGATTCCTAACCCCATTTGTCAGATTTAAGCAAATTAAATGTTTAGAAGTGGTCCATAACCTCCGAACTCAGCAGGATAATTTGAGGACACGTCCCAAATGACACCAATTTCTGGTCCTGGAGGCTGTTATAACTAAAGTGTCACCATAACTGCAATCGAGAAGTTTTCCACCATTGGATAACTGTGTCTGCAGCATCTATTCTTCCAATTTTGCCAATTGTGGTCATTTTCTCCACTTTGCCCGGTGATTGACACTTGTGGATATATTTTTACTCGTCCCTCTCGCTTTCATTCTGGCTATTTCACAGCACTCCACCGCTTCCAAAAGCAGCTCGTGTGACCATGAAACGAGCGCAAAACAGACAAGTCACATACAGTACTGTTAGCGGCGTTACACCCCATTTTTATTTTCCATGTGATGCACATCAACTCCAGCCACTTCACTTTCCTGTTCACCCATCTCACTAAAAACAAAACACCCTACTTTAATAATGCCTGGTCATTATATCAGTTTCTACTCTCTTGATGTCACATTTATATTTGGCTTTCATAATTTTATTTCTGAGCACACCTATACGCAGTTGTAGGAATACTGACATTATTTAAAATTATCTGAGTGATTTAAAACAAACCATGCTAAGTAAATATTACTGTATAACAATGGACAAAAGGGATATTATTTCAATTATTATTTTTTTAAGCAATGCCTGATGAAGGTTGCATGACAAAAATTTATTAAATTATGATTTGCAAGCTATAGAATGGTGTGGGATTAATCAGTTTTAGTTCAATTATTTTAATTTCATTACATTTACATGTACAATGTATTTGATGTTTTCAATCATCAAATGATAAAATTAGAAATTAACATTTTCTATCATTTTAACAATTCGCAAAAAAAAAAAAAAAATATATATATATATATATATATTTAATAAAATAAACATCATAGTATCATTTAACTAAAATTAAATTATAAATAATCATTGTTTTATTTTTTAAAATGTATTTATATATAATTTTTTTTTTTTACATTTTTGCTAAAAATCAACCTTGCAATTTATCAGTCTGTTTTAATTCTACTAATTTATTTATCAATTAAAAATTATAGCATTATTTAACAAAAAAGTAAATGATTAATGAATCATTGATGTATGTATTTTGATTTATTTAAACCACAGCTTTAGTGCTGAAACGGGAGTGAAAATCCAATCAAGCAGCTCCTGTCAAAGTTTTGAGTTGAGTTTATTACCTCAGCGATATCTTGAAGATCTAATGTGCAACTCCTACAAAAACAAATCAGGCAAAACCCAGAAGTGCTGCTCCTCCCAGGAGCGTCAGGCGTGTGAAAGCTGCTGTTTAGACGTGGAAATGAGCGACGGGCACATGAACAGACCCGGGGCGAACAGACGAGCGATGGAGGGTTAATAGAAGGCTAATGACTGTGGAGGAGAGAGCTGGAGAAACACTTCAGAGCGTGATACGTGTCAAACAGCCAATCACACGCCTCTCTCTCTGCGTTTGGCTCGGTCTCGTCCTCCTACACACACTCTCCGGCTTTCATCATTCACAACTGCTGCTCTTCTCGTCTCCGTCTCACTAATTTGATCATCATCTCCCTCCTATCAGTCCCGTCTGTCTCCTGAGAGTGTGTCTCTGTTGTCTGATGCAAATGTGGCCAAATAAGAGCAAATCAGTGCACTTGCTTTATGACGTTTCGTGTTTTTGTAATGGTTAAAACACCTTCTTGTGTCTCAGCTTAAGATACAAAGGAAAAAAATGTATAAGGCTGCTTTCAAAACATGCTGAGAGTGTGTGGGTGGAGCTAACGAATTAACTGACCAATGGCAGAAGGGGGTGTGGCCATGTGCCCGTTTGAAAATATGCCACACTTTTAAAGTTAAATGCATCGTGAAAGCCGTTCTTTTAAGCCTCGTGGCTGATTAACCAAAGTAATTAAAGCGTATAAGACTTAGACAAGTTTAATCAGCGGCGCTCGAGCTCTCAGGTGAAAACACTGATCCACTAACACTCCTGCTGGATGTTTGTTGTGTCTTGTGTCCCTCGCTGGGATCCGTAGCGGGACGGTGCGGCCCATCCATATGCTGGCCCTGCCATGCTGGGCTCATTAGCACAGAGGATAATTAAACACACAGCTGTTAATGAGCAGCAGGAGACGACACACACACGCCCACCCCTCACTCCAGCGTGTTTATGGAAGCGCGTTATATTAATGCAGGTTCTTAAAGATTAAAATAATGATCTTCCCCTGCGGGAATGATAACGTACATCTTGCATCTGAATCTCGACACGCAGCAATAAACAAACTCAAGGTGAAACTGTAATTGAACGGAAACATGATCCGGTACAGAGAGTGTCTGGACCTTAAATATTGTTTTATTTTAAATTATATTAAATCACCCTTTTTAAAAAAAAAAAAAAAAAAGTGGTTTAGTGTCATACTAATGAGTTTAAGGTAGTGCTATTGTTAATCAAAATATGTTTTTGTGTAGGGTTATTATGTATTTATAAATAGACACACATACAGCATACATGTGTTACATTTTTGGATTTACATGTATATATTTATAAACATATAGCTGCTTTATATTACATAAATATATTTCATATATAAACATAGCATATTTGTCATATATATATATATATATATATATATGTTTGTGTATTTATATATACATAAATATACACTGTACCTATTATGCAAACAAACCTTTATTTTGGATGCAATTAATTGCAATGAATCATTTGACAGCACTAGTTTTAGGTAATTAGTTAATTTTACTCTGACTGTAATGGTATAAAATTTTAGTTGATAAAACTAAAATCTGATGCAAATATCAACATTAGAAAGAAACTACAAACTAAATGTTAACCTCATATAAACGTTTGAGGTCAGTAATGCTCCTAAAAGAATTCTTCTGCTCACCAAGAGTAAAAACAGGTAAATTATGAAATATTACTATTGTCTGTGTGCATATGCGTGTACTGTCACTTTTGATCGGTTTAATGCATCCTTGCTGAATAAAACAAGTAAACATACAAGTAAACTTAAAACATAACTATTAGCAGGGAATCCATATAATGAGTAAAATCACTTAAGATCCTTCCACTCACCTTAAGAAACTTGTAGAGGAGGAAAGTAAACCAGTTTGTTAGCATCTTCTCAGCCACAGATTCAGTCCTGAGGGGAAACAGAGTAAAAAATAAATGTCAAGGATTTATTTACTTGGGTGTCGGAGTCCCTGAGGTAACCTTTAAGAGCAGAGAGATGCTTTGAAGGCTTCTTCATTCCCCAATTTCCCAAGTCTCACAACAAGAAAAACAGCCATTCTGATAACCAACATCTTTCGGGGGGGGGTGTAGTATTAAACTCCCATTTGACATCAAAGTGCCGCGGCCGAATTATTTTAGCAGCGCTGGTGAAACGCGGCTCGGGGAAAAACCTTCAAAGGACCCCAGCGCAAAGCAAACACGCTAATAATTCTGCATTAATAACAAACCAAAGCGTTGCTCTCTCTTCCCTCACAAAGCAAACCACTAAACTTCATTAAGAAAACACCAATTAAAAATATTCCATATCTTCTGTCATTAAACAGAAAGCTGGCGCACAATAACAACCCTCCAAAAAAAGTCTCTCGGAATGAGGCTAATTACACGGCTTGGTAATTAACGGACCTTATTAGTGCTAATCTGCTCACGGCGCGCAAGAGGAGGCGTAGACCAGGAATCTGGTGAAATATGTTTGTTTTTGCCATCTCTGCTGAATTATTCACTCGTTCTGACGCCAAGACAGATGCAGAGGAAAGCGGTAAGGCACGAGAGCTCGGCGTAAACGACACGCTGCGAGGAGTTATTAAAAAAACCTGAGAATATTGTGCTGTAGCGGTTCTGGAGGGGTGAAGGAATGAGATCTGACTGCTCACGTTTGTTTGATCTTCAGGTGACGTTTGTCATGTGAGAGAGAGGAACTAAAGCCAAACTAGACAAGTGCACAATTCACTTCAAACAACTGTCATTTCTGAGATATTGTTAAATATTGCTGAGGTTTGAATCACACACACACACACAAAAAACAGTAATAATAGGTGGGTACGGTTAAATTAATTAATAAAACAATAACATTTGAAAATAATTAAAATAAATGAGTCAAGGTAAATAATAATAATAACAATAAATTAATTAAGGTAAGAAAAATATAGAAAAATCTAGTAAAAATAAATAAACAGATGGATTCATTTCAAGAAAATTCTGCCTATTAATGACCAGTGACAAGCATTACAGTGACATCCTTTTCTCATGGAATGGTATTTATATCCCAGAATAGAATTAGCATATTTTTGTAAATTAACTGATTAAACAAACCACTTCCTTACAGTAATTTCTACTGTAATCAGCATGAAAAAAAAAGAAAAAAAAGATTGATTGTCATGCAAATAATGTCACAGTGTGAAAGAGTATTAACTGTTCTAAAAACACGATGCTTTTTCTGCTTGCCATTTTTTATTTTTTATTTTGGAGTAAATGTAAAACGTCCTTTGCTAGTATTGTATCGTGCCATTCTATTATTAGATTCATCCAAATGGACGCATCTTTGCACTTTCACTGTAAAATAAAAGCTGATATCAAAAAGTTACTGCAGAAGAAACAATGAAACGCAAAAAGACATTTCACAAAGCGTTGATTTGTTTTCTGTGATATTGATTGAAGACAGACATGAGGCTAAAGGAGAGAATACAGCAGCATGATCAGACTGAAGTTCAGTCTTCCTCTCCTCCAGGAGCTCCGCGGGGAACAGTGTGTGCTCAGGTGTGTAACACCATCTGACAGAAACACAGCCACCGATGAGAAAGGGCAAACGGATGGAGAGCGATGATGGGAGAGCAAATGTGACCGCTAGCAGTCAAACTCATCCTCATCATTCTCATCGTGTCCATTAACACAGAGTCTAACCAGCTGCATCATGGGAACTATTCAACATCAAGTCATTAGAGTTCAAGAAATGATTTCCTAAATATTTAATAAGACTTGTTTTCCAAAACAAAATTCAGTAACACTTTATTTTACACCTATTAGTTGCTTATTAGTGTGCATATTACTAGAATATTAGCCATTTATTAGTGCTAATATTAATACTAATTAATACTACATATTAATGCCTTATTCTACATGAGTTTTTTCTACATCCAACACCTAAACGTAACAACTATCTCACTAACAAAACCAGTCACCACTGACACCCTACTATAGAAGTCAATAGTGACCCAAAACGGCCTGTTACAAACTTTCTTCAAAATATCTTCCTTTGTGTTCAGCAGAACAGAGACGATTCATACAGGTTTGGAACTAAATGATCACAGGATTAAAATTTTCCTTTAAGATTTGAAGAAGTTTTAAAGATGTCAGATGTCGGGTAACATGGCATACCTTCGCAGCAGGAGTTTGGGGTGGTTCTTGCTCTCCAGGTTCTTGTCGATGAGGTCAGACAGGAGCTGTTTCAGGACTCCTGTGGCGTACTCCATCTCTCCCTGCAGAGCGCTCATGATGAGAGACGCCACGTTCCCTCGGTCACGCATGGAGAACGAGCGCTGGGCCTCGAGAGTCCGGATGAACGTCAGCAGAAAGTGCTTCTTATTCAAGAGCTGACCGAACAGAGTCAGAGCCTTCTCCACATTCGCCGGGACCTGAGACAGAAAAAAAGCGCCCCTATTATAGATCTTTTGAAAGTGATCTCTCATGCAGTGTGTAACTGAGCTCTAAGTGAATGAAAACATCCTGCAAAGTTTAAAATCTGAAAGTGCTCCGTGTATAAAGTTACTGTCTCTCAGAAGAAAGAGCCGACTCTGAATGATTAAAATGAGTCTTTTCCAAAACGAATCACAAGACGTTTCATGTTGAAGTAAAAAAAAAACATTAGCATATTGCTGGTCTGAATGAAAATGCAGATTCATTCTTCACCACAAGGTGCCGCTTTTGGAGCATTAAAAGCTCACAAACACTGCTTTAAATGAAATCAACCAATCACCAGAGCGCTTTGGAAAAACTAATTGTTAAAGAATCGTTTGGAAGTCATTGAACAAATAAGGTAAAAAATAAATGCATATTATTAGACAATAATTATTATTTTTTTTACCTTGCATGCATGCACTCCCAAAACCTTTCATAACCATAATATGAGCACTTTTTCAAACATTTCCCTTTACACTTGGCCACATAAAAGTGTCTTCGCAAAACATATAAAATTTGAATATGTAACAACCAGATGCAGCTACACCTGTCCTCTTCTGAAGTGGTTTGAGTCATCAGATTAAACGCATCTCAAATGAGTTTCAGAGGGCATTTACACCTGGTCTTTTCATTATCAGACAGCTATCCAATCAGAGAAAAGGCATGAAGTGAGCAGGTGTAAACAGACTCATACAGTTCAATTAAATTTGTAAGCATTCACCTCCATCTCCTTTAGCACCGGATGGTCCTCTATTCCAGGGAAAAGCACTCTCATGGCGTAAGTGCGGTAATCCAGGAACGGGATTCCAGCTCCATCCAGATCCTGAGTCAGCTCGTGGATATCAGTCTGCAGCTCCGCAAACGCTGGAAACACAGAAAAAACGAGAGAAAGAGTAAACCTTTGTGTCAGGCAAACCACTGAGTGAAGCTAACATCTCCAGATTCTTCACGAAAGGTTTTAAAAGAAGAGGTAGAAATGTTTATGTAGAAGTTCATTCAGAATTTCAGTCTGGAGTGCTCAAACATTACTACTAGTAGTCTATAACGCAGTCTAGAAACTGCAAGTATTGCAACTTCCTGGTGGGCTGATATAAACCTGTGCACACTGACTCCTGGAGACTGCATGAAGCCAACCAATCAGATTGGAGCTTTCTGATTTGAAATGACACCAGCACTTCTACTGCATGATCCTAACGCTGTCTCAGCTCTGCTCATCTTATAAATCTATGTGCAACTCTAGAAATATGTGCTTTTGTTCCCAATCTTCTGATCCAGATTGCTACTGCTGCCACTCACCTAATCAATCTGGATGTTGTGGTTATTTATTGCCTCTTTTTATTCATCCTGGAGGACGTCTCATCACTTATCAGTGACCTGTCACTCTCACCTCCTACTATCCATCTCTTTTATCCTCTCTTCCCTGTTCTCATTCCTCTCTCCAAGTCTGCAGACAGACAAGGTCGTCACCTCAGGCCCGACAGAGACAGATAATGGGCGACTCGTCTCACGCCCTCGTGACCACGGCGGGAATGAGATGGGCGTTCGGTGCGCGAGTGTGTATGATAAATGATGTGAGCATCATGAGGTCATCGCTAACAGGAGACCACAGAAAACAAAGTCAATCAGAGAGAGAAAGAGAGAAAGAGAGATGCGACGAGCAAACAGAAGATAAAATTAAACCAGGAAAACCAATTGAGAGCAATTGAAAGATATTGAAGAAGAGTGATGAGATGGAGAGAACAAACAAATTAACAGAAGAGAACAAAGGAACGGATTAAGAAAAAGAAGAAAAAAACGAAAGTGTGAATGATCGCACAAAAGAAAGTAAGAAAGAAAGAAAGAGAAAAAAGCATGAAAATGTGAGTAAAAAAAAAAAGCTAAATAAAGCATGAAAGAAAGGAAATGGGCAAAAAACGAATGCATGGAAATGTCGAAAAAAGAAAGTGAAAGAGAATGAAAAAGCATAAACGAAACTACAAATGAGAGTGAAAGAAAGTGTGAAAGAACACCAAAGAAAAAGAGAAAGAAAGAATGTCTTTATGAAAAATAAAGACAGCAGCAACGGAGAGTGCTAAAGAAAAAGGACAAGAAAGAACATTTAAGCAAGTGTGAAAAAACATGAAAAAGCTCAAGAGTGAAAAAGAAAGCACAAAAGGTGAAGCATTAAACGCAAAACACAGGGGTAAAGGAGCGGAAGACAGAAGTGCAAAAGGAAGAAAATAAAGCATGAAAAAAGATGTGAAAGAAAGAAAGAGCAGGAAAAAAACCAAACAAGCAAAACAAAGCCTGAAGGGGTGAGAGTGGTGAATGCAGGGGGTTTACCCTCTTTGCACTCCAGGGCCACTCTGGACTCCAGGTTGTGCATCTGCAGCTGCAGGCGTTTGAGCGTCCGGTCCGCATCACGAGATTTACGCTTGTATGCGATGAGGATGATGATGATAACAAGAAGAAGAAGACCTCCTCCTCCACCGATCCCGATGATGGCAGGGAGCGTCAGAAGGCTGTCCGAGTAGATCTGAAGAGTTCCTGGAGAATAACGGAAACCTCCGGCCAGGACCTGCACAACACACACACACATCACACACACACATCACATCACGACATCAGGAACTTTCTCTTTCTAACGCAACACAAGTTTGATTAAACAAGTCCGCAAAAAATACTTCTTATTAAACAGCAAAAAGAGTTCTGTTATGACCGTGAGCTCATTAAAATCACTATTACTACTGCAACTCAGCAGAGGTGCTACTCCTCATTTCATACGCAGCCAATCACAGCAGAGGTCATTTACATAAGGAACAATTGCCTGTTTTATTGTAACTGCCAGAGATTGCAGAAAATGGACATAAAAAACAAACTATAATTGTCTTTGCTTCAATAAACCTAGAATAGAGCTTGAAGTGGACTTCATGAGAAAACATAAAATGAGCTCTTAAAACAGTTATGACTACAATAACAATCTATCCCACAATGCCACTGTGAATGTACCCCCACAGTCCACATCTCAAATAAACCTGCATCTTTAGAGGGTCTTAAAAAAAACGAAAGGAGGAAATAAAGAAAAGAAGCCAAAAAGCAGAAAGAAGCATGAAAGAAAGTGTTTCGCATATGAAATGGAGAGGTGGTGCTTCTCATTTCATATGTAAGAACGCAGCCAATCATAACATAGGTCATTTACATATGGAAGATCAGCATCATTAATTGTGGGCATCGGAGAGAGGGTAAACAAACTAGAATTGTTATTGGTTTAAGAAACCTAAACTCACATTATAAGTGGACTTTAGCGGAAATTATAAATGTAAAACGATTAAAAAGTAATGCACATTATTAACTATTGAATGCTCCTATAGCGTTTAAACAGGACATAATAGTGTACTATTTGTACACACTAGAAGCTTATAAATGACCTGTGTAGCCAAAATATGAGTGTTAGAGAACAAATGTATGGTTAATGTTTGTATCTTTAAAATCGGTCCATCAGAAAAGCAGTTCTAGGCTACGAAATATAGTTTGCGCTGTTTGATTAAATAAAAGTCCTCTTATATAAAAGTGTTTTTGTGTCTGGTACCGAGAACTGTGGATTTTCGAATACTGAAATTTTGGTACACTAAACACTAATCGCGAGTAAAGCAGTTACTAAACGGCGTTCTGTCACTGCCACACAGATTGGATATGGGTCATGATATTTAGGTCGAGGACAAACATGTGGGTCGCAGCGTCTCCCTTCAGGCGCGTCTCACACAGAAACAGCGCAGGCGGCTTGGGAAAAAACACGGGAGTAATGTTTTAATAACTCTGCCACACAAAATATAATTGAACGTGCATGTGCAAGAAATAAAGACAGCTATTTAGAGATGAAACCGACGACATGTAAATACAGATCTGCGTCTCAGATTCTTTGCAAACCCGGTGGAAATAAATACAACACAAAACCCCAGAGGGCCACGACAGAAACTCCCAGCAGTAATCTGATGCTGAGAAACGCAGAACAATACAGACGGATGAGAGAAAGAGGCGCAGGATGAGATGTGTGATAGTCGTGGGAAAGAGATCAGAGCGCTTTAAGACAGAAGAAGAGACGTGACACACTTACAGTGACTTTATGTTGTCCGGAGAGGTCTGGCCATTCACACAGCAGCTGAGTCTCTGACACGGTTAACACACACGGCTTGTCTCCGATCAGAACGGTGTAGTTCAGCCGGTAGTTCCCAGCAGCCGAAGGAATCAGATTCTTGCCCTGAAACACAAACAGACATGCTTATTTTTATCATATTATATGCAGAACATCAACCTAAAATACTGGGCTTCCGGCTAAACAAACCGCTAGCAGTTGGACTTTTATGAACCAGTTCTTTTAAAGGAGGTTCTTTCGTGCCTGTCTTGTTAAACGCAAATTAGCTGATACTCTCCACCCCTTTTTCCAGAACAGATCTGCACCATTACAGCTCGCACCTGCTAAAAACAACTGTTTTGATTCTGATTGGCATGTTTATCAAGCTGAAAATGTGCATTTTACACCATATTAGTTTAAACTTCTGATGCGTTACAGTTTTCTGAGTGCACACATCTGACACTTAAAACCTGGAAAGTTTGGATTTTCGTAAAATGCCACCTTTAAATTAATCCCAACATCAGATTCGTCTTTGAACCAGTTCATCAACTTCAGTGTGCAAGTCTTGTGCAACTGCAAATACACAGGTCTGAGTTCCTGTGTGCTGTTTTACTTTAAGTAATGCATTAAAATATGTTAGTATAAACATTTTGTGCATGGTATTTGTTACTTAAATTATTAAAGAAACAAAATCTCAAGTGGAATCTAATCTTGTGTTGTCAACGGAAAAATGATTTTGTAAACCGAAATAAAATGTTTAAATTAGATGAAAAACTTGAAATGAAAAAGATGCGATTGCTTAACCAGATTTCCAGCCCTCACTACCTCTCTCTGCCCAAGGGGCTTATGGGAAGGCAAAACCCGGAGGCAGAACCATGCGTAAATATTTGCATGCTTCATTTAGAGCCGTGTGTTACTGAAGGGCTCCATTTAACATGTAGACTCAACTCATACTGCGCAGTACCCAGAAGGGTTTCCACGGCAAACTGAATTGCAGATAATCCAATGCATGTCATTTTTCTGAAATTATTTAACGCTGCACATGAGTGAGGAGGCAGGACCTCAACACCACACTCCTTTAAAGTAAATGTGTCTCATGGCTTGGGTGCCGTTTCTAAGTGGCCCAAACTGATCGTTTAATCACATTCAATATAAACGTTTTTGATTATATACTATAAACTCTTAAGTATACACACACACACACACGTGCAGGTACAGTATATATTTAAGAAACATGTTATATTTATACATTAGATATATTTATAATATAAATACATTGTTGTATATACATATAAATATTTTCAAATTAGATGTACTGTATGTATATATATATATATATATATATCTATATACATATCTATATATATATATATATATATATATCTATAAATATATATATAGTGATTAATTGACAGCACTAATACCATATTTTTATTTTAAGATTTTGTGTTTTAATTTTAGTTAGTTTCATTGATTTTATTATCATTATTATTTGTAATTTTATTATAGAAATACATTTTTTAATTTCAAATTTTTATTTATATATTTTATTTTTATTTTCTATTTCTAGTTTCAGTTTTAGTTAATTTATTAGTCGTCAAGACAACATTTCTAATTTTCCAAATAATTTAAGCTCAAATGTTTCTCCTATTTATATTTGACTTCATTTCATTTTTTTTCAATGATGATATGGTTTAAATTTTTTAATTTCAGTCTTGGCATCTAGCAAATTCAACTTTCTTATATTTATATATTAAGTTTTTCTATGGTTTTAGCTAACTATTATATTGCTGTTAATAATAACATGTTTCCAGTGCATCATGAAAACCGTGTAGAAATAAAAAAAACAGACATGCAGGTGGCCTTATAGTTGCAGTGCTGCTCTGAGTGGGATTATTATACTACAAAACATGTGCAATGAGATCTCACCTTCAGTATGAGAGGAGAGCCCGGTTTGAGCTCCATCATGGACGGACCGAAGGGCTCAACCACAGGATCAGGATAGAAACTGAAGGTCTCGTTCACCACCAGAAGTGTCTGAACGTTATCCATGATGAATCCGATCTCATCCGGCCCGCTGCCCACCTCTGAGAAGCCCCTCTCGGACCCGGCCACGGACGGCACCAGACACACCATCACAGTGTTATTGAGCACAGTACAGTTCTGAGAGCGACAGCAAACATCAGGCATTACTGAAGACACTAACGCTGCTTAAGAGCCAATAAAGAGAAGACACGAGACGCAGAGAGAAGGAAAACAGCAGCCAGATGAGCGGGTCAAGGAGAAGAAAAGGTCACATTCGCCCTGCGGGACTTTCTCAGGGCTTTATAGAGCCATTTTATGTTCTATATCCCGTCAGCCGCTGACATTTTAAAGGTTAAACTGGGAAAAGGTGATTCAATGTCACACATACACAAAGAAAAACATGTGCAGCACACAGGCCTTCGCTTGAACACACTCGTTTGTCTGTTCCTGCTGCTTTAGAGCTCAGAGAGAACAAAAAAACACCATAAAACTAGTCTAGACTCCAGAGATGAAAAGTTTGGAGTAAGATCTGATAAAACTGGAATATTGCAAATTTGCGAATAAAGCCCCGTCCCATTCAACGACTCAAGGAGAACAAAATCATCACTTCCTGGCACTAAATACCTCCAAGAAGCAACTGAATATAATAATGTATACTGTATATAGCCGTCTCAGAGAGATCACATGAAGTACAATAAGTGCAGTCACTGATTTGGGAGGCGGATGTCTGCTGTTTGGGATTACAGACAGTAATTATACAGAAATCCTTTGATGACAGACTTTCCTCAGCATTTCAGAATGACCAAAACAACATTTCAGATGCATGCTGCGAATAAGATCGGTCCTCTGCTAGTCAGGTTTTCCCGTCTCACAGCACGTGCTGGAATTTATTCAGTAAATGTGTTTATGAGCATTTATCCTATCGGATAAAAGGTTTACCCTACTAAAGTGTGTGCATACTTTTTTTTTTGCGCACATCTATGAAATGTCCCAAAGTGCACATAGAACCAGGTGTATGCAAACATTAGAGACTCACGTTGAGTGAACTGACGCTGCCGTAGCTGGCTCTCATCTTGGGCTCTCTGACGGTGGCGAGGTTGCTGCCGATCACAGTTAACGGGGTTCCACCACTAACAGAGAGAAACAACAGAAACATCATCATCAAGTACAATTTCAAGGGAATCAGCTGCAGATCACAGAAATACATGACAATTTAATAGATATTCACATCTGTTGCAATAATATTTCACTATTTTTACTCTTAATGAGACTTAATATGAACTTCATAGTGCATAGAACTGTAAAAATACTTACACTATCTACTGTGTGCAATGTAAATGCCTATATATAACCATGTTAAATAAGTATAACTCAAGATGCTGTAAACAACCTCACATTTATTTAAATCAGATGAAGCAGCTGTGTTTTTCATGTATGTGAATGGAGTCTCTCTAAAAGTGAATTTCCAGCATAAAAGCAAACTGCTGGAGCATTAACCTGCTTAACCTGTCTGTGTTCACACCTGTCTCTCTCCCTGCGGATGTCAAACACTTCTTCTTGGCTTCAGACGCCAGTGAGAGTGTGTTTGCAGCATTTCTCTGTGATGCGACTCAAAGCTCCAGAGACAGAGCTGCAAATGTTCACGCTCAAGCACCTGCGAGCCGCTCTCAGGTGACAGTGTTAATGAGTCTGACCTGGCGATGCTCCAGTCCGGCTCTATCTTCAGGATGGTGGGGTCGTCTGTGTAGTTGAACTTCACCTCCGGGTTTCTGAGCTCGGCAGCGTTTATGTCCACCATCACCGGGGTCCCTCCTGTGCCCAAACCCGCCGGAGTCACACACACAATCTCACGGGCGCTGCGCCTGAACACACACACACACACACACACACACACACATGAAATCTTCAACTTTACTTGTTACTCAAAATCACAGAAAACTGGAACTGCTTGGTCTTAAAAGTCTTATGTACCATTTCAAATAAGGTCACATTTACAACATTTGTGGTTACTAAAAGATTTCAATTGAATTTATTTGTATTAATACTCGTATTTATGAATCGTTTATGCACACGTATGGGCATTTGATCAGCCATTAACAAACCCATTAGGAAAAATTTATTTTAGTTAATGCCAATTTAATTACAAATGTGAGTAATGTAGCAAACATTGTTCAAATTTATTTAATATCAAAATGTATTTTTATTTTATTATTTTTACTTTTTTTCATTTGGCTTATTTTTATTTATATGTATATTTATTATTTTTATTTATATGTATATTTATTATTTAAATGTATTTATTCTTTAGTTTGTTCTATTTTTTCTTTATTTTAATGTTTTATTTTATCCACCATTGACAAACCTTTCAGAGAGATGGACAATTTATTGCAATTTAGTTATTCATAATTAAATCACAGCTGTAAGTAATGTAGTAAATATTCTGCCAATTTATTTCCTTAAAAAAATGACTATTTTATTTTTAAGAATGTTTCTAGTTTATCTGTATTTTTTGCACATGGGCATTGTTTTAGTCTTCAGAGAGAGGGAACTATGTTGATTAACAGCTACATTCCACCTGTTTTTGTGCAAGGAAGCCGTACTAACATTAAAAGACCTCATTAGAAAATAAATAAAATAAAACAAATCTATCATTTTAGATTACAGAATAAGAAATACAGCACAACCTCACTGACCCGAGCAGGCGATCATGTGTAGAGTCTGTGACAACACGGTTTCATCAGCTTGCATCAGGTTCAGATGCTCAAAGATCATTCAGAGACGGCTTCGAACATGACAGACGATAATCTGATCAAACCAGCACATGCACGACTGACGGCAAGCTTAGTCATGTGACAGATCAGAGCAAGATGAGATTCAGTCTGAAGGCTCGTTCCCATGTTTGATCAGACATGCGTGTGTGTGTGTGTGTGTGTGTCCTCCAACACTTGCTGTGTTGCCTAGGCAACTGTGCTCAAAACACGCAGCGGTGAAACCTGCTGAGTTCTGGACATATTTTGACGGGACTGTCGTCACGTTATTGGAGAGGTGGGTTCAGACACACACACAATCATTTATGCCTGCTTTCAGACCTGATGACTAATAGAAATCAGTCACTCTGAACACCTGATGACAACAGTTTAAAATCAACACGCACTAACCCTTAGCACATTACCACGGTTTAACAATGGTATCAGCTATTAATAAGATGAATCATCGTGTAAAAAATTCCAATACATTCAAATAAAAAACATGGAAGTGCTGTGGAGCTTTTTGTCTGAGAAATCAGTGTTTTTCAGTTTTAAGTTTTATTTTTGTTCAAGTTTTAGTAATTATTTATTTATTTACTTTTTTTTGTATGAATTCAAATAATTTAGAAATATTAATTTCAGTTTTGGATTTTATTATTTAAAAAATTTAATTATTAAAATATTTATTTTTTTAAGTTTGCGATTTTCTTCTGATATGTATATATTTTATTTAATTAACAAACATCATTTCTAATAGCTTTGGATTCAGATAACTAACAACACAGAGTGCTGCATCTAGAATTGTAAAACTTCAAGCTTGATTAAAAGTACGATTTTTCCTCCATCTCCCTTATTCAGCTGAAGATGCTACGGTGTTGACAGATTGAAATAACAGTATAACAGTATTAATCTCAGTATATAACGTCCGAATGCGTGTTCAGAAGAGCTGAAGAGATCAGATCACCTCTCGAAGCGGCAGGTGTTGAGTCCGATCTTGATGGAGACGGCGCTGCCTGAGTTCAGATGACTGCCGTGGATGGTGATCCTCGTTCCTCCTGAAATGGGCCCGTATGACGGCTGTACACGACTGAAGTATGGCGACTGGACACACACACAGGGTTTTTAATGACATTTCTCAGAGGTTCAGTTAGAAATCAGGGAGTCTGAGAGAGCAGCTCACCACAAACGTGAAGGCTTTGGGAGACACGGCCCTGTACTCGGGCAGACAGTCGCGCACACACACCTCCACCTGAGCTTCCTGCACACGGTAGCCTGTAGCATCAGCCAGCCGACACACAATCCTGAGGAGACACAGAGAGAGATGAGGGTCAGACTCCGCTGATCGAGAGACGACCGCAGGCCATACACAATGAGACGCCCACAACACGTGTCTTTGATTCATGAAACGGCCAGCCGACCCTCCCATCTCGCCCTGGGGCGGGATGTCCTCCGTCTGCAGCGGGTTATTAACTGTGTCTGTGTCGAGCGCTTCTAGCTTCATGCAGCTTTCGACAGATAGGAACAGAGTTTTCTGTGTGCAATTACCAAAAAAAACCTGTGTTTGTTTATTTCCTGGAAGTGTGAAGCGCTGCCATGATTTATTAATAAACTGTAAAGTCATTGTCACTTCTTTCAGTACCAGGATGCAAAAATGTGTCAAATCAAAGATGCAACTGGAAGTATGAATGAAGCGCTCAGCAGCAAACAGACGTCACTGGTGTTTTAATAAAATAAGAGAAGCTGATTTAGAGTTAAAGATGCACTGATAATAAAATGATCAAACTTACATTTATATATACATATAATTAATATTATAATATTTTCTATATACTGTATGTATTTATAGCTATATTATCTAAATTATTTTAGAATATAAATTATTTAATATGCAACAGGTGAATATTTATTTTGAGAATACATTTATTATCAAATTGGTATTACTTGTTAATGTAGAACTAGTGTAAATGAGACTATGAAAACAAAACAGTAATGATGTAACATCTAATGCTGGGGAAACAAAAAATCAATATACTGTTGCTATGTTTAACATTAAACACAAACATGATTGGCCGTTTTCAACAGCTGGGTTTCTATGCACACATAGAGAACTGTTCCTCAGTTCTCTATTTTTATTTTGCACCAGTTCCTCCAAAAGTGATGATTGCATTCTCTTGAACCCTTGATGGAGATGCTGCTTTATTAGTAAATTGTATATGTCATTTTCATTGTATTTCACAAATTAAATCCAAAAAACATTCTTTTTGTATATATATATATATATATATATATATATATATAATTAAACAGATACAAAAATTACATTAGAATATAAATGAATGAATGAATTTAAATAAATGTATTTTATTGTATTTGATTTATTTTCAGTGAAGTGGTTGAGCTGTTAGAGGCACTCACTGTTCGGCGCTGACATACTCCTCCTCGATGGGCTGACAGGCCACTTTCCCGATGCGTACTCCGTTCAGGATGTCTTTGAACTGAAGGCCCAGGTTCTCTCCGCTGATGGTCAGTCTGGTTCCTCCCTGCCGCGGCCCGGTCTCAGGAAACAACTGGACCAGGACAGAAACAGAAATTACACTTTTTTTTTTTTTTTTCCACAGAATATACTTTAAAAACAATTGACAGAGACACAGACAGCAGAAGTCAGTGCACCGGCGGCCGTCAAGACAAACACAAACGACAGCATCTCACAAACGGGTAATTGGTTTCAGAGGGACGGCTCTAATTCCACATTTACACATTATTACAGATACATGCATGAAAATACGAAAGCGCAGCTTGAGAGAGAGTAAAGCAGAGGAACGGAGAGAGAATAGGTGTACATCTTCTGAACAGATGGCTCTCGGAGCGCCTATGGTGTGCTAATAATCCATGTGATAAATTCATTCTTCTCCAAATTAAATTAACACCTAATCTAATAAGTAAAAGATGACAGCGGCGCCACACAGATAGAGCTAGAGCATGAGAAATCGAACGAGGAGAACAAAGAAGGAGTTTAATTAACACGAGGGGATGTAAATTTAGTAAGTAGATGTTCTGGAAGTTAATATTCCATTGGCAGGAGAATGTGCAACTCGGAGAAAATACTTCCAGAATAACAGAGAACTGAAGGAAACTTCTGAAGAACTGAAGAAAGGAGGAAGTGCCTGTGACATCATCGTCAAAACCGCTCGTAACATCAACGGATTGTCAAGCATGTGTAAACAAGGAAAGCCTGCCAGCCCCACGTTACACAGCAATATAATAATAATAATAATAATAATAATAAAAAACATTGCAAGAAAATTATTTGTTTAATTTTTAAAAATTAAAATAAAGCAACATTTTAACAATTTACTACTATTACCAATATTACTACTTTTAATTTATAATAAAACAGTTTAATATAAAACAATAAATATTACATATTTATCATTAGTAGTAATATTATTATTTAAAATAATAATACAAAAATAATAAAGGAACTGAAATAATACTATTGCAATAATATTATTGTACTGTGAATTAAAATGACCATGACAACCACAATGATAATAATAATAATTATTATTATTATAGATTGCAATAAACTACACTATTCCAATAACATTACTTCATTTTTGCAATTTAAATAAATTACAATTGTAGCAATAATAAAATACATTTGTCTTTTTTTTTACTATTAACACTATATAATAATAATAATTATTATTATTATAAAAAAAAAAGATTTATTTTAGTAGAAACCACAGGGAGACCTTAAAACTTCCTTTTTGTAAGATACAGACTTATAAACAGGTCTCAATGCAAGTTTGAAGGTAAAGAAAGAAAAAAAAGAAAAACATTTTAGTACCATGCAAGCTACCATGGCTGCATTCATGGTGAAAAATGATTAGTTACTCACTTTGGTGATGCGCGGGTGTGTGCAGCGGCTGTTTCCGGCGGTCGCGTGCATCCAGGTGTTCTCCGGCTGAGCACACTCCTGACGTAGAGAACACTTCCTGTCCTGAACACACCAGCCACACTCGAAGCTGGGGTCAGCCTTCAGACACAGACCACAGCTCTCCCGCAGAGCGTAACACTTATACAGGTGCGCTGCAGAGACACCACCAACACATGAAGAGGTTACTCATCCAAATCACATCCTGCATCCCATCCATCTTTCCAGGAAAGTTCCCAACTGATTCCAAGGAAATACTCACAGAAAAACAGTGTTTAACAACAATAAACAAATAAATAATGTTATTAAAAACATTAAAAAGTAGATAGATATGCAGATAATATACAAATAAAAGCACAGAATGTTGGATAATTAAATAAATTACATTAAATAAAATAGAAATAAAGCAATCAAACAAATCAAATAAATATTAGAGACAATTAAAATTAAAATTTGATAAAAAATTTGAATAAGAAATAAAAAATAGATTAAAATAAATAAATATGAAAATGTTAGTATTTAACAGTGCAGTCCTATAGTGAGCAAATATGTAATAATCAATTAATAGGTACTAAATATTAATAAAACATTTTCACACTATAATTTTATACAAATCTTTCATAAAAGAAACCATATAGTTGGCCTTTAAATAAAAAAGAAATGATCAAATTTGGGCATTTGTGGCATGAGCACTATCAATTTAACTGTGCGCCTAATGTTGTATTCTAGCCTCAGTGAGTCAGAAGTAAGAGATATGAAGTCGAAGCACTCCTCATCTGACTGAGAACAGATGACAGCATGAGTTCAGACTGATGCCAGCGTTATGAATCATGAGCAACAACACACCTGCAGAGCTGAAGGACAGGATTCATTTATTACCACACTGCATCCTGACTGTAGAGCATGTGAAGTGTGCTCGTTTATACAAGCAAACAATGCTTGAAAACATTTATAGATGCAGCACCTCTCTCCCAGCATCCTGTGATGGTTACTAGGCAACCGGCTACAGTGTACCGCAGTGGTCGCCATGGTTACCTTGGATGTTGTGAGGGTTGTCAATGATGAAGTTTCCATTCCACACCACAGACAGATCGACGGGAAGATCGCTGATGTCACTTCCTTCATAGTTATACTGCAACACAAACACAGAACAAGGGAGATTTTAACCAAATCAAACGCATGCGTGAATATGACAGAATATTTATTAGCGTTAACCTGTGCAAAACTCGCTAACATGGTGCTTGCGTGATGCTAGACGCTTACTTTAAGATGTAAAGCATCTCCCCAGGTGACCGTGAAGCCGCTCTTGACCTCTACTCTGTTATTTTCCTGTTTTATTAATATGATATTATTTATTTAAGCGCTGGGATGCTGCATGTACACTGCAGACGCTGAAGGACGCTCACTAATAAGGGCTTTACAAAACAGTGTCCTTCTGAACCGCGTCCTTTCTTTCGCCCTTAACTCTCATTAAAGTTTCAGGCTGTTCTCACCAGACGTCTTCCCAAGACAGACATCTGCTTGTGTTTTACATAATGGTTGCTTGCTCATAACTATGGAAGCTCGTTTCTGCCGCTAAACAAAAAAGAAAAAATGTAACCGACTTTTTAGCCCACAACTCTGTGATTACGACATCTTTGCGATTCTTTGCGAGGAAACTTCGAGAAAAACAAAAAAAGAATTGCAGGATATAAACTCAGAATTATAAGAAAAAACAGACAATTGTGAGAAAAGGCCACTGAGATAAACAGTACTGCAAGATATAATCTCAGAATTAAGAGTCAAACTCAAAAAAAAAAAGTGAGAATTTTTTTTTTTTAATTGAGAAAAACTCAAGATATAAACTCAAAATTGAGAGACTGAGAGAAAGGCAGAATTGAGATATATATATATTTTTTTTAACTGTGGCGGAATCAGGCACTACAGGATCCAGAGAAAAGGTTCAGGTATGTTTTCATTTAAAAATACAATGTAACCACATTCATCTTGAAATAGTTTTTAATAGATTTAATATAGCCTATTAGAAAAATCTGTTTTGTCGAGTGTACTGACATCCATCACAGATCACAGACGAATATTAGTGTGTGTGTGTGTGTGTGATGAGGAAACGCACAGAAGAGCGACAGCGTGAAACACTGAATAGAGATTAATGAAGGAGCACTACAGCGCTTCACCGCGGTACCTCCCTCTGAGAGAAGAGAGTGGTGCATTTAAGACACACGCAGGAATAAACAAACCAAACGCTACAGAAAGAGACCGATTCTGTAGCGGTTGCGCTCAGATAATTGCTTATTTTGAGAGCAGACCCGCACTGAGTTGTTAGAAAGCAAAGCTCTCAAACACACACACACAGATTTCAAAGAGCGCTAGAGCAGAACATCCTCAGAGGAAAAAACAATGAGAGGCTAAGGTGCTGTGGATGGAGTCCAGGGCGTTGCTATGCAGTTGCTAGGGTGTTCTGGATATACTTACTGTTTTGTGATATTCTGGTCACAGTCGCCTCATATAACAGATACTTTCCGTAGTATGAAGCTCACACTCATCTGTCATTCATTATTTGCATTTGCACTCATGAGCTACGGATAATTAACTAGACACTAACGATTTGGTCTCTCATTAGTTAGGAAATGAAAAATGACACGAGCTCGGCTCTGTCTTACATGTATGTTATGGTAATTCGTTCCCCCCGCAGGCTGCAGACGAGCGATCGATTTATTTGGCGAGAGACTGACGCTTCTGAGCAGCCGGTTAACCTCTCACCGGCGTGGGAAGACAAGCGCTCGTCTAATTAAATAAACGAGAGATGACGCGGCGAGGCTGAAGAGGACAATGTGTTTGAGTGTGTGTGAGCGCCCCGCATCAGATGATTATCACTGCAAAGAGTTGGATTTCATTTACTAATATACGTGTGCTATATAAAGAGAGCACAGTCGCCCACTGCAGAACACATGCTTCCCCACATCTCACCAGGAATATTACCCTGAAACAAAACCACTATAAAGATGAAAACCGGCAGTGAAAGCAAAAATGGGATAAATGTGTGCATTAATAAATGCATAAACAAGTTAATAAATGCAAGCGTGCATACATAATTAAATAAAGGGAATAAACAAGCATGCGCAAATAATGCATGCGTATAAATGCAGAAATAAGTGAAGAAGTGAACGCATGCACACATGAACAAATAATTGAAGCATGCATTAATAAATACATAAATAATTGCATAAATGCAACTACGCATCAACAAATAAATGGAGAAATGCATGCATACGGGAAGAAATAATGCAATTAACTAAATGCAAGCATGCATAAATGGAGAAATCCATGCTTTCATTTACAAACAAGTGCATAAATGCATGCATCTCAGACAAAACCCATGCATCTAATTACACAAGACCTGCTCATCTGATATAAACTATGTCGTGTGCTGTGAAACTATACACTTTAATGAAAAACATGGGCAACTGAAAATAGATCATATGAGATTGAAGTTTAAAAGTAAACTCCAAACAAGAAATTAAAATACGAACTAGTGAACCTTTCAAAAGCACAATAAGCCATAGTTGGTTTCTTTTGTGTGGTTGATCTGAACTGCACACAATCACAGCAGTAATCATATGTTTGGAGGCTGGAGTCTCATGTGGGACACACAAGGATGTTGATTTAGTGATTCAGCTGATGGTTTAATGATCTTGTCCTTCCTCTGACCCCAGCTATTGTGTCCTGAAGCAGGACCCTTGCTGCTCCGGGGGATGTTATAACATGGACCCCCGTGGGAAAACGCCTCAATCCTCCCAAAGCAAATAAATGTTCTAATAAGAGTGCGTGCTCATATCAAACCCATTTCGTTCAGACTGATTTAAGAGCCTTATATGTTGTTCATTCAAATGTGAGACATACTCATAAAAGGCAAGTATAGACTGATGCAATAAACGAAGTGTTACAAACACTCTTATATTGCTGTTGTGAGCTAAACTCACTCACGCCGTATTGTTTTATGCTGAGAGAAGAACGCATCATTCAGACTCCTCTTCATACAATAACTACCATTAAAATAATATTACTCTCAAGTCCCTCCATTGTAAACTTTATTTCTCTTAAGTGACTAATGATTTAAAGCAGTTCTATATCTGCTGCCCTGACACACACACACACACACTCTCTCTCTTTCTCTGGATCAGGTGCAGTGAGTTTCTACGGCCCCCGGCTACAGTCTCTCTCTCCTCATCCTCTCTTACTTCATTTTTCTTTACCGTAGTATCTATTACTGCTATGTCGCTCCCACACTGTAATTAATCATCATTTTTTATCGCCGTCTCCTCTAATTGGTTCTCATCAGAACTCTGCTGCACCTCAGACACACACACACACACACACACCTCTGCCGTCATCAGCTGTATGAGAGCCGCTCTATTCATTTCTATTCTCCTCCCAGCCTGTTTTCTGACAGACTGAAAGAGCTTGATAAAGGAAGATGAATTAAAGACAGTGACAGATACTGTGTGTCAGAGTCTTCAGCAAGCATGTGTAACAGCCACAGAAACACAACACAAACAAACTAATAACTGATATTTAAATAATAAATGCAACTAATTGCTTCAAATATCATTTACAAATACTGTATATGCATTTAAATGTAAATACAAATGTTAACATAATATTTAAATTAATATGTTTATATAAAAGTACCTTCTAAGAAGGCTCAGCAGACATTAGTTTTATTCTACATTAAATTGATCAAAAGTGACAGTAATGACATTTATTTATTATTTATTTGTATTTTTTATGTGTTTTTGTCTTAGGACAGCTTTGATGAAAGTTCATTATGTATAGAATTATTCTCATATAAATACACTACTATTCAAAAAGTTTGGGGTCAGTAATTTTTTTTATATATTATTATTTTATTTGATGTCAAAGTGACATTAATTTATAATGTTATAATAAATTTACTTCCTGTTCTTTTGATCTTTCCATTTATCAACACTGATAATAATCAGAAATGTTGGTTGAGCAGTAAATCAATACATTATGATGATTTCTGAAGATCATGTGACACCGAAGACTGGAGAAATGATGCTGAAAATACAGCTTTGATCAATTTTTTGAACAAATATTCATACAGAAAGCAGTTATTTTAACTATTTTTAAAGCGTGGTTTGCAGTCGTGTACACACTCGGCTCAGAAGCACATTTGTCATCATCTAACTAGACAGCCCTTCAAAACCACATTTCCCATGAGCCCCTCTCACTTCCTGCTTTATCCGGTTATAGGAATGCCAGCTGTGGTTTTCCCATGCATCTGAGCGATCACAGTGGTTCAGACGCCACGAGGAAGGAGGTGAGATGGGGAGGAGTGTGTTTGTGTGTGCCGCTGATGCAGTTTTTGGGTCTGTTCTGACCACTAGAGTGCAAGAAGAGCCCTCGGATGGAAACCACAAGAACACAATACAACCCAGTCGTCCAGAGAGAAACACGAGACAACGAGAGAACACACACCCACATCAAGACAGGCACTAACTGCTTATAATGCTCAACCTCTGCCAAATAAGTTTCTGCTTTCAACTAACGGACAGCAGGACGAATCCTCCACCATCTGTGCTGATCATCAAAACAATAAGACAATGTGTGTGTGTGTTCTCATCTGCTGCTTCTGATTAGATCAATGCGCCAGTTATTAAGCATGTTTGCAACAGTGTGTGTGTGGAAATAACACTATCGTTCACTATAATCTATCCACTCCAGATAAATAACCCACAACACACACACACACATGCTGAGGCTGGTGGATTAACCATAGATTATTACTCTCATACTGTATTGATCTGCATGCATTATCAGGAGCATCACATGCGTGACTCTGATATGATCATGTGACAGGAACAATATTTAGATTGTGGGAATCAATCAAACCTAACGCGATATCATATGAGAATAACACTGCTCTTTAACTGTTTAACGGCACGCAGAATCAACGCAGCACTGCTGATATGAAAGTGAAGATTACATTATCAGTTACTGTAAGCGTGTGTTTCTTGACAATCTGAAACGTTGGAATACCATTGTTAAGGTTTATTATGTTTTTGAATGCAGAATGTCTCTTCTGCTCACCAGAGCAATATTGTGAAATATTATTACAATTTCTATGTGAATATACATTTATATTCTATTCTAATATACTATTCTTTTTGCATCACTACAGTGTCTTCAGTGTCTACAGAAGCACCTTTCCATCACATAATTAAAAGAAAGCTTTAGTAAATCACAATTATGACATGAAAAGACCTAATTATGAAATAAGCCAAAATTATGAGATAAGGCATAATTATGATATTAAAAAGTTTAAATTATGACACAAAAAGCCAAACTGGGGAAAAAAAATCATATTTATTATATGAATAAAATTAGTGTTGACTTAATTTTTTTTTACATAATTATGCAGGATGAAGCGAAAAATGGGCTTCCATAAACTTTACCTGTCCCTTCAGAAATTTCTATGAAAAGCACGGGTATATTTGCAGCAATAGCTAAAAATTGTACAATATGGGTCAAAAATTATACATTCTTTATGCCAAAAATCATTAGGACATTAAACATTTAGTAAATTTCCTACCGTAAATATATCAAATCAACTCATGATTAGTATTAAGCATTGCTAAAAACTTTGAAGGTGATTTTCTCAGTATTTGTTTTTTGCACCTTTACATTGCAGATTTGCAAATAGATGTTTGTCCTAGATCAGTGAAAAGCTTATTTAATCAGCTTTCAGATGATGAATGAACCATAATGTCAAAAAAAATGTAGACTTATGAGTAGATGTGCTGAGCTCTGAGGTGTGTGACTCACTGTGGTTTTCTGGCACTGGATGCTGGAGCTGTTGAAGCGCAGCGCCGTCACGCTCTGCGTCTCGCCCTGGATGTGGAAGATGCACTCGTAGTTCCTCTGACCGGACTGAGGCTGAGGGAGGTTCCTGGCCGACAGCGTGATGGGCTTCGGGACGCCCACGGGGATGTAGATCTGTGTCAACGGCAGGATCTGAGGACAGTCCTGAGAAAACAAGACCGGCATCAGTTATCATCAGCTGACTCAAACACTTCTGGAAAGAGAAATGACTCGTAATGAAACAACAAAACACAGGAAGGACATCGAGCGATCAGTTGTCCGGACCAGCTGACATGTTTGACGCTGGGTTAAACAAGCCTGATGGAGAACATATGGAGCAACATCACGCAAAGACCTGCAGGAGAAACGAGCTGGACACTATCTGGCATTATCTGGAGAATATCCCAGAATAACTCCACTGCTCTCTCTCTCTCTGTGTGTGTGTGAGAGAGAGAGAACCCTTTAAGAATAAAGCATGAGTCAATTCAGTCGAGGCCTCAAAATATGACTGGATGTTCAAACGATGTTTAATGTTTTAAAAGCAGCTCACTAAGCTTGCACTCATTCTATAAAAATACAGTAAAATCAGTTAAACTGTCAAATAGTCCTACAGCTTTCTATATGAAAATCTATTCAACTTTTATTTCTGTGATTCACAGTGGAATCTTTAGCAACAGTACTCCAGTCTTCAGTGTCACATGATCTTCAGAAATTATTTAATATACTGATTTACTGCTCAATGTTGAAAACAGAACGGGATTCTTTTACAACATTATAAATTACTTTTATAAATGTCACTTTTGGTCAATTTAATGCATATTAATGCAATAATAAAAATACAAAAATGTCTAATTGACCCAAAACATTTTGAAAAGTAGTGTAGTTATATAAAAATAATTCTATACATAATTAACAAAAATGAATACAAATAAAATATGTAGTTTTATGTCTTTACGGTCACTTTTGATCAGTTTGAGTCTTGCTGAATGGAAATTTTATTTAAAAATAATCTTAAGTATATATATATATATATATATATATATATATATTTAAACATTTAAATATAATTGTTTTTTTTTAATTAGCAAAATTGTATATAAATAAAATATTCATTAGTTTTATTAATATATAACTATACAAATGTCTTTGATGTCACTTTAAAGTCTTTAATAAACAAAAGTGTCTGAACTTTAAACAGTAAGGCAGATACAGCGTGTTCTGGAGTCATTACGCTTCATGTCAACAAGCTCAGAGCATGGAAAAACAGCCGCAAAAAAGCTCTTGTGAAACTATTTACGTATGAACAGAATAAAACAGTGTTAGAGAAAATCTGATGGAGGAACAGAGAGGAGGAAGTAGTTACTCCAATCTGATAAAGAAGATCTCATAACCTCTGAATGAAGCTGTGAAAAATCAGCCGAGAGGACAAACCCAAGATTCCTCAGGTGTCTAGACAGACGTTCCTCCTCAAACCTGAGGAAATGTCCTTCTAATTTCAGGAGTAAACTGACAGTATTTTTGGTAACAGCACTGGTTTCCTGGCTTCTGCTTATTTAGTGTAAGAGTGACCACAGCAGCGTCTGGTCAGCCGCCCACACGCAGGCTACGAGACGTTTTAAGGAAGGATGTTTGCTCAATAAAACATTTTCTAAAAATTCTCCACCAGGAAATCTGTAGAACGTTTTCTGCAGAACCAATCCTTGAGCTTTATGTGCTGAGATTTGGTTGCACCTTTAGTTAAAGAGAATAAGGAAGCAGTCATCTGTAGAAGAGCGCCGCTCAAAAGAACGAGAACTTGAGTAAGAGTTTTGTTCAGAATGATGCATTAAAAAGATCAAATAAAAATATTTATGACATTACAAAAGATTTTTATTTCAAATAAATAGTCGTTTTGGACTGAAAAATGTGTTTCCAACACTGTTAATAATCGAAATGTTTCTTGAGCAGCAAATCAGCATTTAGAATGATTTCTGAAAATGCTAAAAATGGACAGATTTTTTTCACATATTAAACAGCCGTTTTAAATTCTAATAAATGTAAGTATTGAATGGTTTTGTAACACAATTACCTGTACAAACACTGCAGAAAAAGCTGCTCATAGACTTGGTTTTTCTTTAACTATGCCATACCTGCTCCTGAAATATCACATCTGTGCCGTAAGACATTAATATTTGTTCCGGTAAGCCGGGGCAGAGCAACCATATTTAAATCCCTCCAGCGGCCCGGAGCACAAGAGCCATAAAATCCACTTTCAACACAGAAGAAAACAGCTTTGTGCAATAAATGGAAAATGAGCCGTAATACGACTTCAAGAAGCCCATCAGAACGCCACTGATCATTCCCAAGTCATTGTGCTGAACTAATTTAAATCTTTAAATTTAATATATTTAAATTAAATGGACCCATTTAAATATTTCAGAGTTAAATTGAATGGAAAGCAAACGTTTCAGTGTGTGATTACCCATCGACACACTCTCTGTTAGTGACCTCATCGGTCCACGATCTGCTGTCTACATAGGGAGTGTCTTCAAAGACTGCGTGCTAACTGAAGCAGAGCCTCAAAAGTGACTGATATGAAGAACACAACTCTACATAACACTCTACTTAATTTAACATGCTGAGCTGAAAACAGGACAATCAAAACATAAATACACAGTTACTGGGTGAAACTGGATTACTTTTTCTCATTAAATGAAGAAAGTCAACATTTCTCTAGGCTCTGTCTGCTATCTTTGCTGCCTTCGTGCTCCTTTGGGAACTCCCAGCTTACAGGTTTGGAAATGTGAGTTTGCTTAGTGAAGAAATAATTGGATGCAATGGGCAAGCTCATATTTGGTCCTCTCTTTTGCACTAACTGACAAAAACAAGTAGCTTTATACTGCTAATTCAACAAAATGAGGAGCAGAAGGAGCATTAGGTTGAGTATTTTATTATTCTTGCAGTGGCAAAAGAAAATGAATTTGTAAATGCAATTGTGTCTCACAGGCTCAGCATCTCAAAATACAATAAAATGAGGAGTATTTACGGTTAACTCCACGGCTGTTCTTTATCAACAATTAACAATATTTGAATAAATCAATTGTACAGTCAAACTGCACAATTACTTTCGCATTTTATATTTATCAATCAGTGTTAACTAAAACTATTAAAATCATAAGTTGTTATTTAAATTCAATTTAAAAGAAAATATAAACATTACATGGAAAACACGTAATGTCACCTTGTCAACTAACTGAAATAAATAATAGCGATATTTAAGGAAAAAAACAACCTCAAATTCAGGGGAAAAAAACAACAACAACAAAAAGTAAAAAGTACAAACAAAAACCTGCTAAATATAAGTAAATGTGCAAATAATATAAATTATATATATATATA
>JAUMHI010000041.1:773229-785634 GCA_032359435.1 Enteromius unitaeniatus
GAAAAAAGAAAAATGCAACAAAAAGAAAAAACATACACACATACATACACACACACACATATACATTAAAAAATAGTGTAAAAAAACATTAAAGTAAAACTAAACTAAAAATTAGCATCAATTGTCATTTGCTCTAAACAAAAAGTTTAAGCTACAAACCAGCACAACACACCAAACCATAAAATAAAAATAAAAATATATTGGCAAAATTACTAATATTAAAGCATGAGAGATGTGCTGTTAACATCAGTAGAGACACTGGAAATCAATCCAGTAAAACCTCTTATGTGCTGCACATGTGTCTCAGTTAGAGGAAGGTATGAGAGATCACGATAGGTTCCCTACATAGACAGCATCCTGTTTTTGAGACGCTACTAACTGTGAGTGATCATGTAATGTGTGTGTGTGTTTAATCCAACAGGTTGCTATGGTAACCCCTCCTGAAGCGTTAAGCGCTGATCGCTGCAGAACACGGCCAATGAACAGATCAATCAAAGTGATTAGCTAGAGTACAGCAGAAGATCACAGCTAATACACACCACAATTACACAGCAGAAACAAGCCTGAGTGACAGAGCAATTACTGACCCACACACACACACACACACACACACACACAGAGAGTCTTCGACCAACACTGATTAATCAGACTGCACTGGAAACACAAGCAGATACAGTAAATATGATACAATGAGTGTTATTTTGTGTCCTCTGGGGCTTCATAGCGCTTTCCTAATAAGACATCCGTCTCCTGGCAACAGTTTCTATTAGCTAATTAACAGCCTAAATGAGGACATGCTTATTTTTGGCATCAGTGCACATGCAAAAGATTAAAGGGATGCTTCACCCAGAAATGAAATCCTGTCATCATTTCCTCACCTGAATGTTGATCTTAACCCGTTTGATTTTCATGAAAGGACACGGTGACCAGTGGATGTTATTCTACGAATTAAAATAATTATGATATCATAACAGCAGTGCAGAAGTCTGGCTTCCAGTCAACGATTCAGTTGTGTCTGGTTTCTCACGTACAGCATCAAAGCATTCCAGAAGGTAAGGAATGTAATGCAGATGAAGCTTCAATGTTGATTTGATCACTTCTGAAGCAGCGTAACATATCTTTTGTGCCTCACAGAAAAGAAAGAGGAAGACTGTCAGGTTTGGAACAACGTGAGGGCGAGTGAATAATGACAGAAATGTTATTTTTATCTGTTTGCAACAAGAGAGACACTTTAAGGGCAAGGCCAAAAATATTTGCATTGTCATTTTACAATACAAAAGTGTTATTGTTGTTGTAATAATATTTTAATCTTTTTTGTTGTTGTTTAAATCCTTTAAAATGTACTTTATATCCTTTAAGCACTCTTAATTACCATTGTGTACAAGATGTTAGAAAAATAAACTTGCATCCTTATTTTATATATATATATATATATATATATATAAACACACGCACATAATAATAATAATAGTAATAATTATAAAATGTCAAACATAATAATGAATTATCCCTTTAAAGCAAGGCTTTCTGAATTCTTTAGTTAAAAGATAGAAATAAAGTCATATTACAAAAAACTTTTAAAATAAAAACACTTACTAAAAAATATTAAATATTTTATCTGTTCACTTGCATGTCGTGCCATTAACCGACAGAGAACTCCAAACATATGAATGAGTTGATCAATTATTGAAATAAAAAGGTATATCACAGAAGGTTCAGCTGACCGAAAGGTTTGTGAATCCTGTCATTAAAACACTGAAGTACAACAAACATAAGCCCACATGTTCTCTACAGCGTGTGCAGCTTGACAGCAGATGGTTGTATGTATACCCCCCCCCATCACACACACACACACACACACACACACTAGAGCAGGGCAGATGACCTGTCTCACTTCATTATACAGAGACAATACAGACAGGTCTTCATGTGAAATGTGTGTTAGCGGTTCAGCACAGGGGGACCAGGTCTCTCTCCTCGGGGCGTTTACAGGCCCTCAACAACCCTGTTTGCTTCATGAACAACAGAAAGGCCTGTTTTTCGCCGTCTCTCAGTGGTTTAGTCTGCTGCTGAACTTTGATCGATGTTTTCTGCTCTCCTGAGAGACATGTGAGGCATCAGGAAAACGGGACGGATAGAAAAGAAAAGAAAAACACATGCATCTCTAAACTCAATATGAACTTAACCAAACATTAGTAGGGCTGCTCGACTCATTCAAATAAAACTGCTAAAACAATACGGTTAATTACGGACACAATATGGTGATTTTTAAAAATAAATAAATACATAATTTTTGCTTTATTTTTGCTTTTTTTTGCATAAAATTTGCTTAATTTATTTATCTGGTAAATAATAGTCAAATAAATATTTATTTTAATATATTTTTAAGTAATATAAATATTTAATTATATTCATTATTATTATTATTATTATTATGTACCAGTGGTGTCTGGCAGATGTTGAAACAAGAGTCTAAAAACACTAGATTTCATCAGCTTCATTTACATATTTATTAGCCTCTACATGTGGCCACGTCACTCAACCGAGCGTGACTTGATTTTATCCATCAGGAATTGATCGGAAGGTGAAAAGGCACATTATTTTCCAGCATAAATAGAGCAAAAATGTGAATTAAAAAAGCAAATAGGGTGGGTTTTGATTCAGTATTGACATTCAGCATGATGAGGTCATGTGACTGTTATTTGACATGATTATCATCACATTCATTGAGCTGCAGAGTGCTTCATGTTCAGAGACGGAGAGTGTAATAATCACACACGTGTCTCCCCGCCTAGGGGCTTGACCTCGCCTGATGGAGGGCCACAAACTATTACAAACCTTTTCTGCTAAGAGCAGAGCAATTGAAAATCCATTCATCCTACACACACACACACACACACACACAGCCTCCATCTGCAGTTACCGGCCCACTAAACAACACAATACACACACGCTATAACAGCAACACACACACAGAGTAATTATGACAGAAGTCAAGTGTGTGTTTGAGGGACCCATCTTCAGCACACACACACACACAGCGTTTTAACTGTCATTGTGTGGAAATTTCCATAAAATATCTTGTTTTTCCTCAGAAAAAAAACAGCATTTTTAACAGCAGTAAATTATTTTGAGGGGGCTAAACCGGTTTTATTTTAACAAGCTACTATATAGTATTGTAGTATTTATTGTAATTTTATTTAATTATATTTTATATTGTGGTATAATAAATGCAAAACTGCTTTTCCAATTACCTTTCATTTATTTATTTTTGCAGTTTTTACTTTTGTTCATTTTTATCATGTCCTAAATTCTATTTTATAGTTGTATTTTAATTCCGTTTAACGGACATGGTTTTTGTTTTGCTAGTTTTAAGTGAAGTTTGCTTACACTGGACTATATTCAGACAGGGCTAGTTTTCTCGGAGGTGGTCAGGTACACCGTTTCAATCATATCCGAATCAAAAACAGTGTTTTTCCCTCACACAACTACTGCAAAAACTACAAAACACATTACCGTTCTTCTCCATTCCACTGAGAAACACAATCCCACCCAGATAGCACTGACTGCGACTGCAGCACCTCAACGCCGCATTTATTTACACCTTCATCGAATACTGGAACTAAAGCTACATTTCTCAACATGTACATGAAAACTTTTCTTTAAAACAAGACGGTTATATAGGTTCTGCACATCACCATCTTTCACTCCTCAAACAGAGGAGAGATGAACAATCAAGCCTAAACACACACACACAGTGTAAATCCTCTTTTATCCCTGACTGAACTGGTTCTCGGGTGGCCTTGACCGCTGCGCTCCGTCAGATGGCTCTTTTGGCCCTGATGTATGGCTCTGTAGGGCTGCCAGCACAGACGATGCTCTCCACATCAAACTATGGATTTAACATTCTCGTCATGAGCACATCCATCCAGAATCACAGCAGAAAAACGAGCCCTGCACACACTGTTTGAACGCAGCGAGCGCTTATGCAGTCCTTCACGTGATGTACTGCGCTCTCAAACACAGAGAGACACTCAGTCACTCGCGCCGATGGACTACATGAGAGCGCTTCATCTGAACGAGCTCCACTTCCTCCACGCTTTACAGAACTCATCATTCGGACGCTAAAATATCACTTCATCGGCTGCGTTTGAGCACATCTGCCGAGTTCATATATTAATGCACATCCAGAGAACATTAAAGACTCAAGCTAACAAAACGGCAACCATCCACAATAACCCTAGCAAGAACATACCTGCAAATACAACTGCATGGGAATGCACAGCAACAAATTAACCCCCCACAATACCATAGCAACACCTTAGAAACGCTGTGTGAGTTAAATGATACTGTAACATTCAATAATGGAGGGAAAAGCACAGTAACACAAACTCTGTAATTCACCAGAACCCATTCAGAAATATATCTGCTGGTGACTATGGTTCCGGTTTCAGATGCAGATATTGATTGTCTTGAGGTGGAGCTCAGTATCACACACACACACACACACACACTCATGCATTCATTTTTAATGAAGGTTAATCCTGAAACACAAACCTCTCGCTGTACGAGACACATTCATTATGATTACAGCCAGCGAGGCGTTCCAGGACCACGCATGTTCACCATCACATGAAAAACCCTCAGGTTCGGCTCTCAGTTTAACAAGCGTTCGTGTTCAGACAGAACCGAGTGTGACTGCAGCGCTGACGGCCCCAAGGGACACACACACACACGCAGTAAAATACAAAAGCGACGAGGGACTAATAAAGCAGGACATGCTTTGCTGCTGCGGCATTTTCCCACTAAACCCCAATTTCCACACACACACACATGCAGCTAATTAACTAGCTGGTAAAGCTGCAGTCGCTGCACTTCTGTAACCTCACACACCTCAACAGCTTCATTCTGACACTATCACAATAACACAGAGAACACACACACACACACTGATTAAAGTGTCAGACCAGCTGGCAAAATCTTTACATGCAGTGTGTGTCATCAAACCGAGGTGAGTGTTTTGCTCTGTGTGTGTGTGTGTGTGTGTGTGTGTGTACATGATTTCATTTCACCTGAAGTGATTGAACACAACTAAAGGATCCCTTAAGTTACCATAGAAACACAACGATGTGGAAACACACACACACACTCGCACAGAAAGGATGGTTTGAGCATGAATTTTTGTGATTCACTGGAAAAGGGGAAAAAGAGAGAAATCATGTGGGACAGGACTTGTGTCTGTGTCTAAAACACGTGTAAATTATTATGAGCTACATTTATATAACACTGCTGAAGATCATGCAAACTACTCAAACAGAAAGTCACACAAAGCAGTGTTAGTGTTAGATTCCTCACACCTACAGCACAAAAACACCTTGTGTGTGTGTGTGTGTGTAAAAGCTCGCAGAGGCCGTCCGTCCGAGAAGCATGTCATGAATATTTCAGCTCATCTGAAGAGATGACAAGCTTTCTCTCGTCCTGTCCTGTCTCACTCTCTGACTATAGACAGAAAAACTGAATATATTTAAACGTCAAAGAGTAAAGAGTGTGTGTGCTTGGTCTGACTCTCATCCTATGAGTCCAGGCCTGAAAAAACAACGCGCTTTGTGACAGACACACACACACGCAGACAGATGTGTCTTTGTACTGGTCCTCGTGTCTAAGCGCGTGTGTGTATATATGTGTGTGTGTGTGAGGTGATGAACACTGTTCTCTTTGTGGGATGGTCTCGAGGCATCCATGTGTATGTTCAGGACATGACCGTGGGAAAGTTCAAACAGGAGCGTCCAGTGGCATATGATCTCCATGTGACAGCTGCGCGCACACACACACACACACAGGCAGACGACTACACACCAACACACTCACTTTAAAAATCTCAAGCATGTCCAGCAGATTGCAAAACTGCAGAACACACTTATAACAAACAGAACATTATTGTGCATTGATGCTTAGTTATTTTTATGGTTGCAGTTTTTAGTTTGAATGAGCCTTTATTTTGCAAGCTCAAAACTGACACTCAATGACTTCTCACTATAACAAAGTATGACGGTTATATATGACTAATAACTACATAAATTTGCACCACAGACTATTTCAACCATGCTTAATAAAGTTGTATTGTTTTGTACTGTACTTGTACTGTTACAACTGAACAGTGTTGTTGTTAACTAAAAAAAAATATATTTAAATAAAGCTTAACAATTAACATATTAGAATAAAAAAGTGAAGAAAATATGAACTGAACTATACATTAAATAAATAAATAAATTAGGACTCAAACGAGCTGCAATAAAATTAAATAGAAACACATTTAAATAAAAACAACACCAAAAAACTACATAAAGTGACAAATTAAAATGAAAACTGAACATAAAAGCCAATTCAAAATATAAAAAAAATGAATATAAAAATAGTGCAAAAACAATACTTCCTGACCTAAAAAATGTATCCAGGATCGACAACAAAACACCAAACAGTCCAAAGAATAGTGCTCATGTGAAAGAAGCACAACAAACTACTGTTCAAGTGTGTGTGTGTGTGTGTGTGTGTCAATCAGCCACGAACACCCTCAACACTGGAGGAGAGACTGAATGAATGAAAAGAAACCGAGCATTAACAGAGATGATCTTCTCATTCATTCTTCTGCATGAGATCCTCTTAAAGCTCCTCTAGTTCATGGAGACTGTAATTGAATTTACGTCCTACATCACGAAACATAATCGGCAGAGCACAATGAACCTGACAGCTGTCAGACATCCAGGACTGTAGTAATTGTACTTCATTACTACACTTAAGTATTATTTTGGTGAACTTGCACTTATGATACTCAATCAATATTGAAACTGAATACTCAGTCATTTATTGCTTTATTGGATAAAAACCAGACTCTCTCTTCAGAGCTTCAATTAGATATTCAGAGGACAAGTGCTTCTAACGCAGGTTATCATGGTTTAAATCTTTCCACCGGTATTATCCAGCTAAAAGCCATTCAAATCACATTGACATTTGAACTGTTCTGACATAAACCACTACTTGGCTGTCACTTTTGATCCATGTAGTGCATCCTTGATGAATAGAATATACAGAGAACTCCAAACTTTCAAATATGTAGTGTATAACACCAAAGGAAAACACACATCATCCACAAAAACCCTGCGAAACAACAGAAGAACAGATGCTGACTGTCATAACGTACACAGTGCCATCTGTAATAATCCATCACCGTCTAATCTACACTGATGAATCAAGAGTAATAACCAATAATCATTCAAAGGGAAACGCGCCAGAGTCGGTGTGTTCGTGACGGAGAGTGTGAGTGTGTGTGTGTTCTCAGCCAGATCTCATGCTGAGACTCTAATTACAGACGTGTAGAGCTCAGCACAACACACGCAAGACCCAGCAGCGCTGCTATGTGCACACGCGTGTGTGTAATTAACCTCCACTGCTCCAATCACTGCCAACACTTTCAACTGCGTGTAAGACGAGGAATAACACAGCATTCCTCTGTGTGTGTGTGTGTGTGTGAGCTTTGATCCAGACCCGTAACTACAACCCAGTGTATTCCCAGAATGCATCATTCATCCATCTTTTATTATAATTGTCAGTTTTTACTGCTTTATTAAGTCAAGTGTCACTATTACCAGCACCCAGTCATTTCCTTTTGATGCATTTTATACTTGCATTGATGCTTTTGGCAAATGCTTTTATCCAGTTCATGCATTCCCTGGGAACTGAACCATGACTTCAGCACTCGAGCTACAGCTCAACAAAATATCAGCTGTCTGATGATACAACAAAAAGGAGGTTGGGACTGGATTATTAAACTCAAACTCTCAAATGAAAAGAAAAAACATGCTTTGAAGAATAATTCAGTTATGAAGTACAAACTCTACTTAAATATCAAATCTTAATGTATTTAGCTGATGTGTTATGATGTAATATATAAAGTATACATGCATATATAACAGGATTAATGCACATCAGTTTTAATAACAAAGCAGTAATCACAATGCATCATGTACTAATCTATAACTTACAGTGTTTCTGCTGAATACGCCAACGTCCAAAGCATTGCATTATAACAAATTTGTGCAAAAGTGTGTTGTGCTCAAACAAAACAAATTACTTTTTGGAATCAGCACCTCAAAATGAGTAAGAAACAAGTGATGGTTCCATTCAGAAGATACAATACATGGAGGTGTATTACTCTGTATGAGCGTGCAACCACTAGCACTGACATTATTATTAGAAAGTGTGAGCGATCAAGATCAAGAAAGATCAAGTGTCTCTCTAAACTGTCATCTGTTGAGGTCATGGAGGTGCAAAGGTCAGTGGGTCAGTAGATCAATCCTGAGCTTATGGGAAGTTTAACTTCTAAAAACAGCAAAGCTCAATTCCACACTCAGGATTAGCCTCTGATGACACAATACCCATTTTGCTTTATATCTGACACTGACTTCAGGGTGCATGGTAAAAGAGGACAAACAAACACCTGCTATTGACACTCAAGACCAGAAAAGCTCAACGGAGGAATTTGTTCACAGACACATTTTGCATGGAGCCATAATTAACAACATAATTACAGAGAGAGAGAGCGAGAGAGAGAGAGAGAGCAGGGCTGGCCGACTTTACTGTGACTTCAGACCGCTGTGTGTGTGTGTGTGTGTGTGTTCGGCCCAGTTGGCTCGTCCATCTGTTGTTGATTTGACCAGACTGAATCGTCTAGCGCGGTAAACCCAGACGGGAAGAGCTCAAGATGCGTTCCTCATGCCCAGGCGTGCCCTCCAGATCAGCAGGACTAATCCAGCTTCAGCATCGCCAGACATCGCCAACTACCTGCTAAAACACTCCTAACCAGGAGCGACACTAAGCTGCTTTAGATGTCAAGGAACTTGTAGTCTGAATATAGACGAAATTGAATTTAATATTTTGTCGTTTTTGACATTATGTCAGTTATGTTAAGAACTAGAGCCTGTTGACTCGTTGGTACAAACTAAACTCCTATTTCAAAAGACCCAGACAAAAACTGTATCCTGGATGTAGTGCAGGGGATGCAACAAGCTTTCTGAAGGCAATACATTTAAAAGCAAACAGCAAAGAACAGGTACAAACGATAAAAGTGTTTTGATAGATATAAAGTTGATGCATCTCACATTACACAATTTAAATACAGATTAGCAGTTGTGCAACTAAACAAAAAAGATTAAACTTTTTTTTTTTTTTTTACATTTAATGACTCTAACTGAAGACAAACATTTGAACTTGATTTAAAAAAAAAAAAAGAAATCAATAAATAAAAAAAAATAACATTTGTATTTCTAATTTCTTCTGTTCTAACTTGTTGATTCAAAATAAAAGTCCTGCTTAAAACACGTGTTGTATAAACAGAAATTATTTCGCAAATTTAAATTCCAAATATAGTCCCGATATATTGGTTGACCGATTATTTTAAAAGTACGAACAGACACCGGCATCTGTCTCTTGGATGTGTGATGCTTCCTGTTATTTTAGCTGTACAAAAATAATATTAGATCAAATACTAGTTTGCAATATCACGCACTCTGTTGCAATATTGGCATTTGTTATAAAATGATTTGAAAATGTATTACCATAATCATAAGCACCCTTGTATGTACTGTAAATATTTTCACGGTTTACTGGACTTAATTTTCTATTTGAATCTGAAGTCTCACACAATCACACTGAATAACTTACTTCTGCACTGAAAACAAAGATGCATAAGGGAACATGAAAACATCAACAATAGTGGCTGCCACCCTAGATCTGAAAACCACTTTCACACCAACCAATTAAACCAAACTCTGAAACTGAACTGATTTAGATTCACACTTAAAGACTACATGTGAAAAAAAGGTCTAAATACTACAAATAGATGAAAACATCAAAAGTGAGAGATTATTTGTGTAACTAAAGACACACCGTAGAGGAAGACGCTGTGTGAGAAGAGCACTTCTGTGACTGACTGTCATACATAACATTAAATGCTGCTGGATATTTCATTCACATCTTCAGTCCATCTCTCAGGGATGGACAGAGGTCTGTCCTCCATTTCACATCTCAGTGAGTCCATCATGTGATGCTCCAGTGAGTCCTTCCACTCCTGCGGGTCTCCAACACACACACCCCATGGTAAAAGCACCTCATTCTGAGCTCATCATACACGCACCCACCTTATGCATGCTGCACATTTCACACCTCAAACCTTGCTGCCAAACTACTCCTTGAATAGATGAGCCAATGCGCACTGTTCTCTAAAAACATCTAAAACACTTCAGAAATATCTTAAGCTCCAGCTATTTTTAAAAAGACTAACAAATAGCAATAACACAAGCATAAGTCATTACTTTAATGGTGAATGTTATATATCTGCAATGCCGATAATCACCAAATATCAGCCAGTATTACCGATTATACTGCCGATATTACCAATTTTACTGCCCAATATTACCGATATTCCAGTCTATTGCTATACAGGAACATGAAAACTTGATGTTGTGGGGAATCTGAAAACCCCAGCGCAACTATGCAATGTCTATGTCATAACAATGAAAACTATAAACCATGAAAATCACAATGCAATGTCTCAATCATCTCCAAACGTCTGCTGTAGACATCTAGAGCATTTAATATGTATTTACAGTGCCAAGCACAACAACAGAACCTAATCAGCATTCATCACTGGATAAAGACAGCACTAAAATAACATTAAAATCCCCCGTTTTAACTTTAACCGACATCTCAAGCGATATCAGATGAAAAGTGGTTTTAGAAGCAGGGCTGTTTGATAAATCTTTCAGAATATAAGCAGGAATATTTTGCATTAAGAAACCAAAATGGTTTTGATTTCATGTTCTCTTTAACAATTTTGTCTGTTTAACAACTTGGTTGATGGTTACTATTAAATCTAAAGTAGTGGAGCAAACTCATTTCTATGAAAAATGAAAAGTAAAAAAATATTGGGTTAATATATATCAATAAATCAGTCACATGTGATGAAACTAAACAGGATTTAATGTTTACTTTAACAGTTTTTTTTTCTTTTTCAGTTTAACTAATTGGCTGATGGTTTCCACTTCTCAAAGCCCAACAATTCTCCATTATCATCATCATAGCAACTTTAAACAAATGTACAACCCAAGAACGCATCATAAACCTCTCCAAACTACCATTTTCCTGCTTTCCACAATGTGCCAAGTCAACCAAATGAAGAGGTTCTCCAAAATAGCACCTAGGAAGATACCAATAATACACACAGAGTATCAAAAGACTCTTACCTTCTTCATTCGGCCGTTGCGTGTTCCTGCGAAAACCACTGTGTTTCCGCGATAATCGTAAGCGGCCACTGAAGTCATTCCGTCATCTTTGTCTATGAAGAGTGGAATGCCCTCGATAGTGCTGGTGCCCCCTAGAGGCTGGTTAAAATCCTGCCCGCAGAAATTATCATCGATCTGAAGAGGCTGAAACAGACAAACGGAGGGAGGGTTAGAAAAGGGACTCCACCTAAAGGTCAGTAGCTGGGTAAGACGGCCTGTCAGGGTGGGTTTTCCTACAAACAGCATCAGAGGAAGTCACACACACACACACACACAAAGCAGTAAGGATATTTATCACATGGATGACAAAATAGAAAACGCAAGGTCACTGTATTGCAGGAAACCCTGGAAAGGGGACGTGAGGACGTGAAAGTTTAAAAGGAAAAGCCTAGCAGATATTTACAATAATTATGAAACCAATTTTCTATTGTTTTCCAATCTGTTTTCTAACAGTGTACATGCATAGACATTTTTACACATCCATTTTATTTTTTAAAATATTGGATTAGTCAAGTATTGCATTTGGAATGAATTAATAAATTTACTTGTCCCATAAAACAAATAAAGGAAATGTATCATTTAAGACGTTTTTACATGACAACTTAAATTACTTAAAATAAAACTTTCATGCTGCCTTAAATTTAAGTATACTTAGCTTGGTTGTACAAAATGATTTAAATTTAAATGATACTAAACTGAGTTCCAGATGAATTCATATAAAAAGTTAAAATTGCTTTAATTGTTTGATTAGTTAAAGAAACTCAGGTAAAGAAAACATAAGTTGCCATGACTTACTGATCACTAGGGGTGTAACGATTTTAAACTGTGCGGATCTACAGAAAATAAAGAGCTTGCGTGCGCAAAACGCGCTGCATGTGAACGGCCCCCTAAGTCTTGACCCTGTCGTCTCCCCTCACGCGGATTGTCCCGCAGGAAGAAACGGCGCGCTGGATGTCAGTGGATGGCGCGCACGGTCTATGAATACGGGACACTCAGCTTTCACGATTTGAAACGGCTCAAATCTACTTTTTATTAAGTTTTAATTAATCAATAAATACCATCCAAGGCT